>JANVCQ010000230.1:9905468-9916032 GCA_025531925.1 Erythroxylum plowmanianum
ATTCAAAATAGAGTATTTTTGTGACCTATTTTAAATAAAACTCCATATGAGTTATGGAAAGGAAGAAAGCCAAATATTTCTTAATTCCATCCTTTCAGTTGCAAATGCACTATATTGAATACAAAAGAAAAATTGGATAAATTTGATTCTAAGATCAATTCAGGATTTTCTAGGATATTCGATGTCTTTTAAAGATTATAGAGTTTACAATCTTGTTTCTAAATATGTTGAAGAATCTAAGCATGTTAAGTTTGATGATGATTCTCATCCAAATAGAAGAGACGATTTTGATGATGAAACTCTATCTACTCATTTAGTTGATAAACTAGACATGTCACTACTAGTTGATCCACCTAATAAGGTGGAGAATATTCTTGAAAACTTTAGTCTTACGAAAGACTGGAAGTATAAATCCTCTCACCCAGAAAACCTAATTATAAGGTAAACTTCAGAAGGTGTGAGAACTAGGTCTAAATTTAGAAGAGAGGCAAATGTAGCTTTTGTTTCTAAATTAGAACCCACAAAAATTGATGAAGCCTTTCAAGCTAAAGCTTGGATTTTAGCCATGCAGGAGGAGTTAAGTCAATTTATTAGGAACAAAATTTAGTTTTTAGTTCCTAGGCCACCCAATAAGTCTGTCATAGGAACCAGGTGGGTATTCAAGAATAAACTAGATGAATCAGGTAGAGTAAACCATAACAAAGGTAGATTAGTAGCTTAAGGCTATAATCAACAAGAAGGAATAGACTATAATGAAACCTATGCTCCTATAGCTAGACTAGAAGCTATTAGGATTTTGCTTGTATATGTTGTTTGTCATAATATAAAATTGTTTCAAATGGATGTGAAAAGTGCCTTTTTGAATGTTTTTATAGATGAAGAGGTTTATGTAAAGCAACCTCCTGGTTTTGAAGATACTGATAAGCCATACTATATCTATAGACTTCATAAAACTTTGTATGGATTAAAAGAAGCACCTCGTGCTTGGTATGATTGTCTAAGTTCATTTTTTTATTGGAAATGACTTTATTAGAGGATAAGTAGATAAGACTCTATTTAGAAAATGTATCAAAAATGATTTCATTATAGTACAGATATATGTGGATGATATTATTTTTGTTGTAACTTCTAAGAAGCTATGTTCCAGTATTCAAAATCTTATGAAAAGTGAAAGTGAGATGAGTATGGTAGGTAAACTAAAATTCTTTCTTAGTTTACAAATTAAGCAAACCGAAGAAAAGATTTTTATTCATCAACAAAAATATATCAAAGAATTGTTAGTCAAATATAAACTGGAGAAGGTTAAACATATGTCAACTCCTATGCATCCTTCAATCCTGTTATCTTAGGATGAAGTAGGTAAGAAGGTTGATCAAACCTTTTTTAGAAGAATTATTTTGTTCTTTACTTTACATAATTGCAAGCAAACCTGATATATTGTTTAGTGTTTGTTTGTGTGCAAGATTTCAAGTAGAACCTAGAGAATCTCATTATATTGCTGTTAAAAGAATATTAAGATACTTAGCAGGTTCTATTGATCTTTGTTTAATGTATGAGAAAGGTAAAGATTTTAGGTTAATTGGATACTGTGATGTTGATTATGCTAGAGATAGAATTGATAGAAAGAGTAAAAGTGGAGGTTGTCACATTCTTGGTCATAATATAATTTCTTGGTAAAGCAAGAGGCAAAGTTCAATTTCTCTATCTACTACAGAAGTTGAATATATGTCAGCTGCAAGTTGTTGTTCACAGACGTTATGGATTAAGTATCAGCTAGAAGGTTACTCTATACAAGAAGATCAAATTCCAATCTGATGTGACAACAGAAGTGCTATCAATTTTCAAAGAATCCAATACAACACTCGAGGGCAAAGCATAGTGAAGTTAGCCATCATTTTATATAAGAATATGTATAGAGAGGAATCATCAGTCTACAATTTGT
Organism: Erythroxylum plowmanianum; assembly: GCA_025531925.1. Lineage (NCBI taxonomy): Eukaryota > Viridiplantae > Streptophyta > Magnoliopsida > Malpighiales > Erythroxylaceae > Erythroxylum > Erythroxylum plowmanianum. The sequence goes on from JANVCQ010000230.1 coordinate 9,907,411, forward strand.
TGAGATGAATAAAAAATGGGCGGATATCTTCACTAAACTTTTGTGTGAAGATAGATTAAAGGAAATCAGACGAAACTTGAATATGGTAATGCTGAATGACCATTCATCTGACACATCATGACTCAGACAATTCATAATAGAAGAAGATAAAAGTCATAAAGTAAATAGTAATGGTAAGTTATGAACGGTAACTTTTCAAGTGTAGTTATAAGAAGGAAATCTTCTCAAGATGCTAAAATACCTTCTGCTTTAGAATTTTCTTGAAATACTTTAAAACCAGCTTCTTTAGTACTCTCAACCAAGACGATTTGATACTCTGTTCTAAGCTTGAACTTCTTTTCATCTCATATTCTTACTTTTAGAGACTAACATCGCTACTTTGAGCAAGATACTTTTGTGTGTTTAGTTTTTATTTGTTACCGATCACAAATGGAGCAATCACTTATCTGTGGGCAACACGTTGGTTTCAAATCATTAAAGGAAAATCAGATGGTTTATTTAAATGAGATATATGAGTTTTGGAAAAATGCAAAGGTGGTTGACGACACCTTAGTATTAATGGTAGATGGATTATTGGTTATCGTGACACAAGATATTATCGAAAAGATTAGTGGGTGTCCTAGTATTGGAGTAAAGATGTTTAACAATACAAAGTGGATTACTCAAGGTCGTATAGATAGAATGCACATCAATTGACAACTTTATAGAAGTAGTGATCCAGAAGTTAAGAAGGTGGTAACCTTTGTTCCGAAGGCTAGGGTTCTACATTCACTGCTTCTTCACGGTGTTCTACCAAGATTAAGCTCAAAGGATGCTGTGACAATGAACGATGAACATTCTCTGTATCACCTACTAAATCATTAACCCATTAATCTTTCGTACTTTATTTTAAAGTACATGATGAAGTCAAAAGGAGATTCTAGCTCTTTACTGTATGGAATGCTATTGACAAGGATTTTTAGAGAATCAAGAATCTTTCTTGACAAAGGTAATAGGGTAAAGATGGATGTGAAGAGTATTATTAATGCCACAACTATACACAGAATGGGGATAAAGTTTGATGATGAGGTAGATAAAGGTTCGACACCGAAAGCAAGGTCTAAGGGGGAGTTAATAGTAAGATGGGACAGAACTGAACGTGGTACGTCTGTAAGAAAAACAAAACATTGATCAGCAGGAAGAACACCCGTAGAAGAAAAGACTAAGAAATTGTCTGATGCACCAATACAATCTAAGACGATTCTACAGAAAGAGAAAAGTTGGGTTCAACAATCATCACAATAAGTATCATTGAAGAGAAAGGTGGAGACACTTCAATAAGAAAAATCCAAACAGTTAAGAAGGTCACTAAGTCTATTGACCTTACGACAACAAGAATAGAAGAAGAGGAAATCTTTGATTCTTGACGGAGATTCTGAAAAGCAAGAGAAAAGATGGTAGCCTACTATGTCAATTGTCTCTATTTTGTAAAGCCAATCAACAAAATCATCTGGAGACACAAAAATTAAAAGGAAGTTGGTATTTGAGAGGAAGAAACATCAACAACAACTGTCATCTAAACCGACAAAACAACAAAAGAAGGTGAAGCCCAGTCAAAAAAAGGTTTCTTCATCTAATGTTCAACAAAAGACGAAAACAATTGAATAGTAATTGGAACTTTATAAGTCTTCTCAACCAATCAGTAAAAGGATTTGAGAATGAAGATTATAGTACCTGTTTAAAGCAGAAGCTCAATTATTATCAAAGAACCTTCAAAAAAGTCAGCCAAGGTACTAGTTGAACCGATATCGATTAATGCTCAAACAATACATCTTCTAAGTCATAAAGAATGTAGATTATATTGTATTTTACAAGATGAGAAGGCAGAACCATATCCATTGAAGATTTCAGAGGATCAGTATACAATCTATCCGATTACGAGTAGAACATCAAAAAAAACTGTGCCATATATACAACCAAGATGCTCAATCCTTGTGAGAAATGAAGAAAAAGGGAAAAGAAGATGTTTCTTGAGGAAAATAAAGATGATCTTACAGAAGAGCAAATTCAAGTAGCTGTGACGAACATAAATGATGCATGTAATGTAGCTTAACCTAGAGGAATCTATGTTTCACATCACATTTCAAAAGCATAAGGAAGCAAATTTAGAGTTTCAACCATAGATGAAAACTTCAAGGTAGTTGGCAAAATGAAAGAAGGACAGTACAGAAGTATCACGGTTGAAGGTATCAATTTCAATTTAGAAACCTTTGTGCATTTGGTCATGCATTTTAGACCTTTAGGTTTCATACCTTCAGTCAAGGATGTGTCACACCTTCTTAGGCAACCAATTCTGAAACTACCAAAATTTGATGATCTTGATCTCCCAAAAGGAAAACAACCCTTCAGTCTACCCTCTATCAAAATTATAGAGTTAGACATTTTACCTTCATAATCATCTGCTGTTAAAAACCTTCATCCGCTTAGTGAAATATAACAAGATCCTACTGATAATCCAGAGTTCTTAAAGCATTTCATAAATTGGACAGAAGCAAGTCACAGCCAGAAGGAAGTTCAGGAAGCATTAGCAAAAGAAATTGAGGAAGTTTATACCATGGTTGATGAACTAGTTGACTCAGTGGGTGATCTTCATGAGGAAGTAGCACAAGTACGGGTTAGTATTGACCAAGACCTCAAGACGATCCACACTGACTTGCAACGTATGTTTTTTGAAGTTTTGAAACATCTACCATGAAAAATCTTTTTGATTAATAACAAATAAAGGGAGAAGGAGAAAAAGAGGAGAACGAGAGGAGAAAATAGAAAGCAAATAGAAAGCGTTGTATATATCTTGTATGCAATTCTTTTTATATATTTTTTGCTTAATTATTTGTCAAAATACTATTCATCTATAAAATTATGATTATTTATTATCATTAAAAAGGGGGAGATTGTTAAGTCAAGAGGACTTCACTTCTATTAATTTTGATGACAGTCAAATAATAATAATCTTAGAAATGTATGAACTATTTTGATAAGTATGTTAAATGTGCAGAAAAATGTAAGAAACATTTAGTCAACTCAGAAGGTGGGTGGTGAATGCTAGATGAAGCTTTACATAAGACGAAGCGCTACGCCAGATGAAGTGCTACACTAGTCGAAACACTACACCAGACGAAACGTAACAACAGATGAAATACAACACCAGACGAAGTATGACAACAGTTGAAGCGCGACAACAAACGAAGCGATACAATAGACGAAGCAAAATAACAGAAAAAAAACATAATAATAGAAGAAGCATTATTCCAGACGATACAAAAGGAAGACATTCTAGAATGTCAGACAGTTAGTTAGTTGGAGTTAGTTACAAGACTCAACTAATAATCGTTTCTAGAAGATTCAAGAAGCAGTTTTCAATAAGACAATTGGAGACTTAGGCTATAAATACTAGAATCAAAGACTAACTAAACGAATGCTTTTACATTAGCAAATATTCTATATTCAAAGTGTGAAAGAAGTGAGCAAATACATCTATAACCTAAAGCTCAAAAATACTTTTCTTATAGAAAGAAAGGAAGGCTAGAGCATGGAGAGGCTAATACAGCTGGTAAAGAAAATTTTATGAGAGAGACCTGAAGAGGCTCTGCAAGTGTAGAAAGAATACTTGAAAAGTTGAAGAGTATAGTGAAATCTCATACTAACTCTAAGGACTGGATGTAGCCTAAGATTTGGGGTGAACTAGTAACTCTAAAAAATTAGAGTAAAATGTGTGATTATTGGGTCTCTGCAAAGGTTCAGGTTTGTTTTCTTTCTCTTTATATTTCCATTCTAAAATTTTATTTTTGCATTTAATGACGATTTCTTCTCTTTATTTAGGAAATGTGTGAGAAAGTCAAGGCTAAGAGAGAAAAAATGAAATCTCCGCACAAGACCTGCTCAAATCATTTGTTGTCGTATGACAAGAATTTATAGGTATAATGTTTAGAAGTTATTATTCTATTAATTAATACAATGTAGGTGTAATGTTTACAAGTTATTATTCTATTAATTAATACAATATAATCTATTATGTTCCATTTTTTATTCATATAGACTCAACTACATGGATAAAAGTGTGATAAGATCACACTCTCTAAGTTGACACACTACAAGGAAGGTGAAGGCTAGACATCTAAAGAGGCATAAAATAATTATGTAAGCATAAAAATTTTAATTTTAGAGTTTAATTATTTATGTAATACTAAGTCATAATATTTGAATTACATCTCGATTTTATGTTTTACGTTGTAGGATAAGATGTAGGAGTTGTTGTAGAGAACATTGTTGGACAGGAATGAGCCCGATGTGGATGACATTTGCAACAATGTCCTTGGTACAAGATCAGAGTATATCAAAGGTCTTGGGCATAGACTTAAGCTAGTTGGTTCATCATTGTCACAACTAGCATATGTAATGATGCTTTAAGAGGAGAATCAGTCTCTTAAGGCTTAGCTACAATGTAATGCAAAAGAGTTAGATTGTACTTAAGAAAAATTACAACGTAATGAGCAAAAACTAGATTGTACTGAAAGAGAGTTGACCAAGCTAAAAAAGATCATCAAAAGGTACTTAGGTTACAATATGTCAGTAGTAGTGATGATGAGGAATCCTAGTTTGTGGACAAACTTTTCTTAAGTTTTCTAATTAACATTTAATTACATGTTTTTGTATAAAATACATTTCATTTTAATTATGAACTATTTTTATTTTTTTTAATTTATTATTATTTAAACAATATGTCACCAACAATAATTACAAAATGTGACTAAATTATAATTCAAACTATGTTAAAAACAATAACATAAACTAAAAATGTTGTTAATAATTACAATTAAATATCAAATTGCTAATAAGAAGTAAATTAAAAATAGATATTCGTCACTAGAAGTTTTTAACTGCAAATATAAAATCATCACTAAATCTTTTTACCAATACTTTCCAGAACGTCTCTAATAACATTTAGCTACGCTTTAATTTTTGTAGCTAAAAATATTCTGTTACGAAAATAGATCGTCAGTAAACATTATTATCTATGCCTAAGTTAATGAAGTTAATTACCTTTACCTACTAAAATTAAACATGACAATTAGTGATTTGAGACTATTTCTTATCTCGTCGCATATTTTTATTAGCGACATAGTAAGGATCGCGGCAAAATCTTTTGTTTGAGGATTTCTTTAAAATGTCACAGATAATTTTTTGCTATCGGGCTTTTGCGACCATTTGTTCGATGATTTTTTTGGTCACTAATACTTTTTTTAACAATTTTTTGTTTTTTCAGTGATGTTATATTTTGTCGCCAATGCCTTTCTCTATTATATTGATAGGATTTAAAGACATAACACAATTTAGAAACACCATAACAAAACACTATTTTGGAGGGGATGAACAAATACATAATTGATAGGGCCAAATAGTTGTGTGAATATAGGGCTCTTTAAGTTTTTTTAGCCGAAGTAATAAGCATCACATGTAGCATATCACTTAGACATCACTGGATAAGATAGCGAAAGAGGGAGTATGGATAGTAAATAAGGTTGAGATTTTGGAATTGAAAATCTTTGTGTATCCTCTATATATATTCATGTTTTAAGTGACGAGAGATTTAATCTTGGTTTCAAGCTAAAAAAATGTATTTTATTAAGTATTATAAAGGTAAAAGAGGATATAAGTTTTGAGATATAAAATAAAAAATATGGTGATCAGTAGAGATAAGAGTTAATTACATAATTATATATAGACAGGTCTTGTTAAAAAGATTCATACTTTATGGAATGTAGTTAATATATTGATAAAATAGACTAATACGAAGAATTTCAAGTATTACTTGAACTTGATTAATGTATCAAAATATTAGATGGAGAGTTTATTCATTAATGTGAAGATTGTTCAATATGGCTCATGTATATAACATACAATACTGGAGTTTAGGAAAGAGAATAGAAATTTCTTGGAAGTCTTTGGGTGATATGATATGACTTATAGTCATAAGTCATGATGTTTCTTTTCTGGAATATAGAGGTAAAGACACGGATTGAAACCCAAGGATATTAGTGTAGCAAAGGACTTTTAAAAAAAAAAGGCACTGTTTGGAATATGGGTGTGTCAGGTTATACAAACAAAAAAATAAAATACACGACATAGGACATGAATGTATCAAAACTTATGTCTATATATACAGATAAGAGGTGAATTATATAACTTGGAACATGGGTTCATTTGTACCCCATGTTCTATTTTAGAAAGGAATAATGAAATATACTACTTAGAACGTGACACTTATTTGAAAAAGCATTTCAGTTTATTTTAGACTATAAGAAGTTTCTAAAACTTATTAAATTCATGTTTATATTAGGATATTTGATGTTATTTCTCGACAATTTATTACCAAATTAACAATCAAAGCTTCCATTTGACCTTTGCTCTTTCACTTCTAGAGTCTACATCTTGTTTCTTTATTCAAGGTCTTGATAGGTCTTTCATATAAATTTTGCCTAATATATAGGATGAACACTTTTTTAACTCCAGGAAACAATGCTTGAATTACACAAGTAAGTTGTATACTTATCCAATAAGCCACAATTTGGACAATGCTCCTAAGTTGTGAGAAAAGCACCATTTGATATGAGTGTTGCATTGTGGTGGGGTGAGCAAAAGAGTCAATGCATAAAATACCGTTAAATTAAACGACCCTAAAAATGTTTTATTGGAAACATATGTTTTTATTTTGAGTTGATAAAACAATCGACCCTAATGATCTTACATATCTCAGTTAAGAACTCACCAGCATCTCTCTTGATCTCTCTAGATTCTTCATGTTGTCCTATATACATAAATAATATTTTATTGTAGATCTTTTCATAACATCTGTGTGTGTGTGAGTATCATTAATGAGTGAAAGTAAGGACTACAAAGGTAAGGTGTGTGCTGTTAGTGAGTGGAGAGTTTGTGTCAATGTTGTTTATAAACTATTACAATCAATATATTGTATTTTTAGTTTCTTTTCAATTGAGTCCTCCATACATTCTGATAAAAATCAACAAGTGGTATTAGAGCCAGGTTGGTCTATGACCAAACTATAGTATTAAGTCATTAAAAATTGTTCTACAAGGAGTCTGGGACCAAATTAACTTAGTTAAGTGCTAGGCATTACCAAGTTATAATGGCAAATATTGCGAGTTCATCAAATACTATTGAAAAGCTTAATAACTCTAATTATGACAATTGGAGCTTGCGAATGCAATATTAATTGCTTGGACAAGACTTATGGAGTATTGTTCATGGTGATAATACCACACCACCCATAGACGTAGAAGAAATAAATAAATTGAAGATTAAAGCTGGCAAAGCTTTGTTTGTACTATCTGTGACAATTGAGGATGGCCTACTTCACTGCATCAAGGATGCAAAAACACCTAAGGAGATATGGGACAGTCTAACAACACTGTTGACCAAGGCGAATGATGCAAAGTTTCAATTGTTAGAAAATGAGCTCCTATCAATCGTGTAACAAAATATATCGATAAATGAATATTTCTCAAAAGTTAATTATCTTTATGAAAAAATTTCAAATTTATATCCTCAAAATGCAATTATGGAGACTAGAATGAGTAAAATCATTATTCATGGCTTATGGCTAAAGTATAATGCTATTGTCATTGTAACTTGTGGTTGGGCCAAATAACCAACCCTTACAGAATTGGAAAATATTCTTGTCATTCATGAGAACATAGACAACCAAATGTCTAAAGTTTCATTAAAGTATAGGGAGAACTCCCTATTCAGTAAACAATGAGCATATAAAGGAAAAAGAAAATTTGTTATGGGACATGGTGATGATAATCTAAGGAAGTCGTTAGATGGTCAATGGAAAAACAAAGAGAGGGGATGATCTCGATAAGGGGGAGCTCAGTAGGTTCAAAATAATGAAAAAAAAATACTGGTAGCAAAACAACAAATGCTACAATTGTGGCAAAAGAGGACACTTCACCAAGGACTGCCAATTCAAAAGAGTTGATGCTGCAATAGAATTATAAGGACAATGAAGAAGAATGGGATCTTCAAGCATCTGTAGCAGTAGATGACAATGTAGAGAATGCAACATATTTCATAGCTGAGCAAATAAAAGAATCTGCATTCATAAAGATGAAGGATAAGCTCATAAATTACAATGATGATTGGATTGTTGATTCTGGGTGCTCCAACACATGAAAAGAGATAAAGATAAACTGATCAATATATTAGAATATAATGGAAGACTGGTTGTTGTCACATTAAATAATTATAAGCTGTCAATCACTCACATCGGCCATACCATAATAGTGCCTCAATATATGAAGTGAATCACACGTTATTACAAAGCTTATAATACGATATATGAATGCATGAGAAGGGGGGTTGAATTGTGTATTCCCCTTTTTGAAAATTCTTTCAAAGACGTTTTGTTAAAACCAAGTTCTTTTACAGAAACTTGAGTGAATCAGAGTTAATCAAAACTTTGAAAACTTCTTTAATATCTAATTAATAACAAAACTTTAAACTTAAAGAGAGATAAGGGTAGAGAGAAGTTGACACAGCGATTTTATACTGGTTCATCCCAAA
>JANVCQ010000230.1:9929655-9941306 GCA_025531925.1 Erythroxylum plowmanianum
TTTCACAATTCAACCCCCCCTTCTTGTGTATCTTGATCATATTATTGTTCAATATATTAACGTGTGATTCACTTCAAAGACCACATTTACTCTTTCACTTTTACCCTAAATGCATGAGCAAAGTCCACTATCCCCTTCCATGTAATGCCTTAGCCTTTTAACCTTAAGTGATCTTCCCATTTTTCCCCTTATGCATTCTTACTTCTTCAATTTAACTTACACCATACTATACTCTAACTTAATCTTAATTTATCCATTTAATACTTCTAATTCCATCAATATAAACAATAAAATCCTCCAATCATTAACATGCTAATTAAACTCCAAACAAAATAATTTATCTAGCAAAACCATAAAAATTTATTCAATTCACGTTTAATAAAATCAATAAAACAATTTGGGGCCCAACATTTCTCCCCCTCTTAAAAAAATTTCGTCCTCGAAATTATTACCTGAGTCATCGAAGAGGTGTGGATACTTCTCTTTCATGGCTTCCAAGGGCTCCTATGTGGCCTCTTCTGTAGAATGATTTCTCCAAACAACTTTGACTAATTGAACTGTCTTGTTCCTGATGACCTTTTCCTTGGTATCCAAAATCTCCACTAGAATCTCCTCATAAGTCAAATCATCCCTCAACTGAACCTCAGTGGTATGATGTGAGAAGGATCTGACTTGTACCTCCTCAACATGGAAACATGAAAAACATCATGTATCTGGGACAATTCTGAGGGCAACGCCAACCTATAAGCTAACGGTCCAATCCTCTCAAGAATTTTTTAGGGACCCACATATCTCAGGCTCAACTTGCCTTTCTTGCCAAACCTCATGACTCCTTTCCAAAGAGACATCTTAAGAAATACTTTCTCACCAACTTCATAATCCATCTCCTTCCTATGTACATCCATATAACTTTTCATTCTATCCTGAGCTGCCTTAAGCCGTTGCTTAACTAGCTTGACCTTGTCAACTGTCATTTGGAGTAACTCTGGCCCTATCAGTTTCCTTTCTCCTTCCTCATCCCAACATATCGGAGTTCTACATTTCTTTCCATACAGTGCTTCATAAGGAGCCATCTAAATGCTTGAATGGTACGAATTATTGTAAGTGAATTCGACCAATGGCAAATGCTCATCCCAAGCTCCTTTGAAATCCATCACACATGCCCTGAGCATTCCCTCAAGTGTCCAAATGGTCCTTTCAGGTTGACCATCCATCTGGGGATGAAAAGTCGTACTGAAATTTAACTTGGTTCCTAAAGCTTCTTTCAAGCTTCCCCAGAATCTCGAAGTGAATCGAGGATTTCTATCAGAAACTATGGAATCTAGAATCCCATGTAATCTTACTATCTCATCAATATACTTCTTTGCTAGCACATGCAGAGATTCAGTCTGTCTGATTGCCAGAAAATGAGCTGACTTTGTCAATCGATCAACAATAACCCATATGGCATCATGCTTCCTACTGGTCTTGGGCAAACCCATTAAAAAGTCTATAGTCACTTTTTGGCACTTCCACTCAGGAATAGACAATGGCCTTAACTTGCCTGAAGGTGCCTGGTGTTCAGCCTTAACTTGCTGACACACTAGACACTTACTTGCATACTTTGCTACATCCCTCTTCATGCCTTTCCATCAGAAATGCTCTCTTAAATCTCTGTACATCCTAGTGCTACCTGAGTGCATGGCATAAGGTGCATTGTGTGTCTCGTCGAGTATCTCATCCTTCACCTCCTTGACATTCGGGATACAAAGCCTATTTTTGACAGTCATTAGTCCATCATCCCTCACTACCACTTCAGACTTCTTGCCATTCTCAATTTCTTCTCAAAGCTTGTTCAATTTTGTATCTTGTGCCTGTAACTCCTTAACCTTCTCCCTGAGTATCGGTCTCACTTTGAAAGTAGAAACAATACACTCAGGTTCCTCCTAATTCAAACTTATCTTAAGCTTAGCCATCTCTTCCAATAAAGGCAAATAAATTGTCTGAACATGGGTTATTTATGATTTCCTACTCAAAGCATCTGCCACTACATTTGCTTTGCCTGGATGGTACTCAATCAACAAATCATAATCCGTAAGCAACTCAATGCACCTTCTCTGTCTCAAATTCAGCTCTTTATGACTCAGTAAGTACTTGAGGCTTTTATAGTCAGTAAAGATCCTTGTCTGAACCCCATACAGATAATGGCTCTAAATCTTCAAGGCAAAAATCTGTCAATTCCAAATCATGGGTAAGATAATTTAACTCATAAGGCTTCAATTGCCGCGAAACATAAGTTATCACCCTGTCTCCCTGCATCAATACACAACCCAGACCCTTTCTTGAGGCATCACTATACACTGTATAACTCTCATCTCTAGTAGGCAAAATCAAAATTGGAGCACTTGTTAATCTACGCTTGAGCTCTTCAAAGCTTTTCTGACATTCATCACTCCAGATAAACTTCTGATTCTGCCTCAATAACTTAGTCATCGGAGCAACTATCATAGAGAATCCTTCCATAACCTTCTATAATAACCCGCCATACCCAGAAAACTCCTCACCTCTGTCACTGTTTTAGGTGCAAGCCAATTCACCACTGCTTCAACCTTTCTTGGATCAACATGCATCCCATCTTTAGAAATCACATGTCCAAGGAATATCACCTCATGAAGCCAGAATGCACATTTGCTGAATTTGGCATAAAGCTCCCTCTCCCTCAATGTTTGCAACACAATCCTGAGATGCTCCTCATGTTCCCTTTCACTCTTAGAATATACCAGAATGTCATCGATAAACACTATGATAAACTGATCCAGATATTCCGTAAAAACTTTATTAATAAGTCCATTAAAGCAGCTGAAGCATTGGTCAATCCAAATGGCATGACTAGGAACTCATAATCCATACCATGTCCTGAAGGTTGTCTTGCATACATTAGACTCCTTGATTATGAGCTGATGATAGCCCGACCTGAGATCAATCTTGGAAAAGATCTTTGCTCCCTGCAGCTGGTCAAACAGATCGTCAATCTGGGGCAGAGGATACTTGTTCTTAACAGTCACCCTGTTGAGTCTCTAATAATCGATATACATCTGCCATGTTTCATCCTTTTTCTTAACAAATAGAACAGGCACTCCCCAAGGTGACGAACTTGGCCGTATATACCCCTTCTCTAACAGTTCCTCCAACTGTTCCTTAAGCTCCTTCAGTTCAACTGGGGCCATCCTATATTGTGATATAAAAATGAGTGTGGTTTCAGGAATCAAGTCGATGACAAACTCAATTTCCCTCACCAGTGGCAAACCAGGTAAGTCCTCTGAGAACACATCTTGAAACTTCCTCACAATCGAAAAATCCTCTAACTTCCCTTCATTCACATCAGTATCCACAACGTGCGCCAAGAAGGCTTCACACCCCTTTTCCATCATTCTGTCAGCTAGCAAGGCTGAAATAATTCTTGCTGATGGTCTTTTCTTGTCCCCTCTAAAAATCACCTTCTCACCATTGCCCAGATCAAATTCCACTTCCTTAAGGTCACAATCCAACTTCGCCTGATACTTCTCTATAACATCCATTCCCAGTATGACATCTAAGATTTTTAGGTCTAGAGGTAGTAAGTCCACTACCAATCTAGCACCATCAAGGAAGAGCTCACAGCTTTTATATACTTGATTGATTACCACATTCCTCCCTAGAGGTGTACTAACAAGCAAAGGGCTATTCAAAGGCACTGAATTCACACCATGCAAAAATAAAAGAATGCGTGGAACCAGAATCAATCAACACATATACTGCAGAATCAAATAACTGAGCCATACCTGGGACAACTTCTGGTGTGGCTGCTGCTTCCTCCCTTGTCATGACAAACACTCTTGCCTGTGCCTAACCCTTTGGCCTTCCTAGAGGAATAGCCTTCTTTGTAGCTCCAGAACTTCCCACCTTAGTGATTGGCATGGTTTCCACTATTTTTGCTCTCCTCGGGGCTTGAAATTGTGATCCCTCTTGCCTTGGTATCTGGGGACAGTCTCTAATCATATGTCCCTTTTCCCCGCATCGAAAGCATGCTCCAAGTAACTTGAAGTACTCTCTTTGGTGAAGTTTCCTACAATGCTCACATTGGGGGTTTGTGTATCTACTCCTCCCTGTCCTTCTAGTGCCTCCCACATTTGAGGCTTGCCCTGAAACTGCCTTTGCCTGCTTGTTCTTGGTAGAGCCACCGCTTCCTACTTCACTCTGCATGTGATAACTCCCTGTACCCCTCTCAGGCATTGGAGCACTCATCCCTTTCCTAGAAGACTGCTCCCTGTTCTTCCTCTTCCTGCTTACTTTATTTCTTATATTCTCCACCTTCTCAGCTTGGAGTGCAGCATCTACCAATTGCTGTTAGTCACAGAAATTGTGAATCAGGACTTTCTCCTTGATCCCCAAGTGAATACCTCCCTCAAACTTACGACACTTGTCTTCCTCATTAGCTACGATGTTGGCTACATACCGTGACAACTGAGTGAACTTCAACTTATACTCACTCACACTCATGTCCCTCTGTGTGAGATTGAGAAATTCCCTGGCCTTCTCTTGAATATAGACTCTCAATAAGTACTTCCTCCTAAAAGCTCCAAAAAGTCTCTCTATGACAACACCGGAGGCATATCCTGACTGTGGGGCACTGATTTCCACCAATGAAGTGCGTCTCCTTGTAGCAAGCTCACTACATAATCTAATTTCTCCTCATCCGAGCACTTCATCTGAATTAAAATCCTCTCGGTCCTCTTCAACCATGCTTCAGTCTCTTCCAGATTCGTAGTTACGTTGAAATCCACAACCCCATACTTGCAGAGCTTATCATACTGTCCACTTCTCTCCACTGGAGCTTGCATCGAAACCTGAGATCCCTGACCCATAGCATACGAGAAAGCCTGAGTGAAGGCTTAAAAGAATTGGGAATCCATGGGATGTGCTTGAGGCATCTGAGGGGGTGGTGGAGGCACCTCATGCTACATATTAGGTGCTTCAGAATCTGGAGCAGAATGTGTCCTAGCATCTTGTGGGACATAGGATTCGTCCGTGCTCCTTTGTTGAGAGCTAGATCGAGTCATAGCTCCTCGAGTTCTCTTTCGAGGCGGCATTTTCACTCCTTCAATATAAAAAAAACCATTGAAAACCTTTAGTTCATGTAAAACAATTTTCAAAGTATGCAAAACAGTTCAAATCATATAAAATAATTTCAAATCATGTGAAACAATTTAAACCAATGCAAGTTATTCATTTAAAACAATGCATGTGCATTTCATGTCTTAACTTACCCAATTCATGCCTAAACCGAGTCCCAAACTTGGACCCAAACCTAGTTGCTCTGATACCACAACATGTTGGACCCCATTTTTGGAGCCCAACATCGGACATGGGATCATGTAGCTTGAGCGTGGAGGGAGGCTTAGAAATTGAAAATTTAGAAGAAAAATCCTTCAGAAGCAAAGGCGGGCGTCACCGCGGTGAACTATGATTTCGCTGCGGCGAACATATGCAAGAAAATCCCCTAGACTCTTCGAGAATTTTACGCCGCGGCGAAATCTTAGCTTTGCTGTGAAGAAAACCCTTAAAATAGAATGCACAACCCAAAATTTCCTATCATACTAAATGCAAACATAAAATCTTTCAACCATCTTCAACAATTCTAACCCAAAACAAGATGAACTTATAGATGAACACATGCAATTTCCAAAATCTAAGTAAAATTTCTTGAAATGCAACTAAAGCCTTGCTTTACAAAAATAACTTCAAATACAAAAATAAGCCTAATTGGAGTGATGCTGTAACTCTTGATCTACTCGATCTCTTGCTCATCACCTGAATAGGGGGAGGAGAATGGGGGTGAGCTTAAAGCTCGTGGGTAACAGATTTATAATCGAGAAACAAGCAAAAACTATTTTCAAAACTCATTGCCATTATACATTTTCGAAACCAAAGTAATTTCGCATGAAAATCACCAAACATTTATTTCTCAAAATTCTCAATTCATCAAACAATTCATGAGCAATTTTAAATCATGTATGCAATCAGACTTGTTAACAGATCATAAGCATGTAAGTACATCAGAATGATTTGGGTAGATTCATAAATATGACGCACTACATATTTCCACATAGTAATCCTTTGTAGTCGTAAATTTGAGGGAGTCCATAAAGGAGCTCTGTGCCACTAGCAGGCAGGCCGGAAAAACTTTAACTTGGTCAACGTGTATGTGACATTCTTGTGGGACTACCACAAACCCACATAATACATATTTCATAACTTTTAAACTTGTTGCCTAAAATGACACTTTTTCTTGAAAATTTGCTTTTCATATACTTGATATATTTTGGAAACCATTTTTGAAAACATGATTTCATAAACATATATCTTTTCAAAGAGAAATCCTTTTTAAAGTCTTTTCACCAATTATCAACAAAATTCATGTAGCAAACATATAACAATTTCACAATACAATCAAGAAACAAATAAATGCAACATCTATGATGCAATTGAAACCATTAAGCTTCCTTGATTCAAAGAAAACAATGAGTGACTTATTTACTCTATTATAAACATGTACCCACCTTGAATTCCTTGCTTATAAACTTACTTAGGGATATCTTTTCTCTTGCTCCTCTTGCCTTTCTTGCCCCATTTGATTTCCTTAAACAATAACCAAAATTCCATTCAATTTGGTTTAGAAATTGGAAAGTTATACCTAAACAATTTTAGACTATTTCTCATGCTGAAATAAAAATCTATGCTAGAATTCCATCCAAACATTTAAATTTTTAGAGACTGAATTTGGACTTGATTCCTGTATACAATTTGTAGCTCTATGTCTCTAGTTTACACCAAATAAAAAATTATCTCATTTGGATATCTACAGAAAAAGTTATGCCCAAAATACATAAACATGTCTGTGCAGGAAAAATTGACTTCGCCGCGGTGAACTTGTCCAGAAACTCACTCTGAAGACATATTTTGCTACATTTTTCACCTTTTCACTTCCCCCCTTCCATATATAACCCATTTTAATATTAAACCATCTTTTCTACTTCATTTTCAATCCAAAATCATTCACAAACCAATTCATAATCTACTATTGATCATTAACCAAACAATAAAACATTAACATAAACCATTCATCAACAACTTTCTACCCACATTCAACCATGTTTTCACTTCTAACTAATCGTAAATATGCTTCATCCAACAATCAAGAAGGGTTAATGCTCATACTTACTTGTTTTAGCCTCAAAGTCTTCAAGTTCTTCAAGAATCTCCAAAACCCTAGTTTTTCTCTTCTTTTTTTCCTTTCTCCTCCTTCATTCACAATTTTTGCTCCTCTACAATATAAGACTACATTTACTTATTTCACTTTTACCCTAAATGCATGAGCAAAGTCTACTATGCCCTTCCATGTAATGTCTTAGCCTTTTAACCTTAAGTGATCTTCTCATTTTGCCTCTTATGCATTCTTACTTTTTCAATTTAATTTACATCATACTATACTCTAACTTAATCTTAATTTCTTCATTTAATACTTCTAATTCTATCAATATAAGCAATAAAATCCTCTAATCAATGACATGCTAATTAAACTCCAAACAAAATAATTTATCTAGCAAAGCTACAAAAATTTATTCAAGTCATGCTTAATAAAATCAATAAAACAATTTGGGGCCCAACACTTTTTAAAACAATGATCAATTCTCAATTAGATAAGATATTTCCTTTGAATTAGAGTTATTAAAATTTGAATTTCCTGATTCAGTTAAAATTTGAATTTCTCAATCTTTATTTTCATATGAATATTTTGATGCTTTGTTAATTTTAATTCTTTAGTTAATAAATCACGAACTTCCACTTCATTTAGACAATTGAAATTAAGAAGTTAGTTTTTTCTCTTGGGATTTAATCTAGTTCTATAACCATTACAAAAGTTTAATAAATCATAGTTAATTTTGAAAGCTTTGATAGCCCGATCAACTAATAAATAATTCAATTTATTTTCGAAAGCCTAACCTTAACTGGATTCCTTGTTCTCTGCACGTGGGCACTGACCTTGTTATTTTCGTAAGACATTTTGGAGCTTTTACTTTAATCGATTTTGGCTTTACTTAAAAAAAGAGTTTGAGCAACATTAGCAGTACATTAAACTGTATCTTCCCATGTGATAAACAGCACTAATTCTAGCTTGACGATTAAATTTGATTATCAAAACAAGATTTACCAAACCCAAATGTATGGCCAGTTCGAACATGTTGTGATCGTGGAATCCACTTAGTGAATACGGAAGGAAATGCATCTTTCAATGTCGAGCTTGTGACCATTAATGGTAGACAGCAGGAGACATTACTGGGCAGCATACTTCAATAATTTTATGATTCGGATAGTCCTTCACTCGATATTTTCATTAAAATTTGATCATTTCAAACTTTTTCTCACCCAGTCCAATAATTTTATCACTTTTGAATTACTAGTCAAGTTCGTTTGTGGTACCAGATCAGATTCTGTATCGCGATTAATCAATTTCTATGCGTACGAAATTAAGTCATCTGGATCACGTCTTCAACACTCGTGGTGCGCGTTTTCTCATTGGAAGTACCGTTACTATTTCGACGGTCTTATCATGTGTGCTGTCTATTGAAAATCAAAGGAAAACAAGAAGCGACTGAAGTATGTGTGAACGTAAAAGCTGAACAGTACGCAGTAGGTGCTGTCATGATAACGTAAAAGCGACTGTTGTCTTGTCTGGGTTCTGTAGGCATGAATTGTTCTTCTCCGTGTGGGCTGGCTACTTAAAAGGCCAGGGAAACCAATTGAAGAGAGGGGAATATGTGTGAAAGAAAAGCTGGGACAGTACGTAGTAGGTGCTGTCATAAGAACGTAAAAGCAACTAAGAAGCGAAGCACATATCTATCAACGCAAAAGCAGAACAGGACGTAGTAGGTGCTGTCACAAGAACGTAAAAGCAACTGCTGTCATGTCTGGATTCCATAGACATGAATTGGCATTTTCGAGTGGCAAATAGGTAAATGAATTCGTTGGATGATAAACTTTAGCTACCAAGCAGGCTTTATAGTGGTCTAATGAACCATCAGTACTAAGTTTTGTATGGAATACCCACTTACGGCTGACAATATTTGCACTTGGACAAGGGGGAGTAAGGGACCAAACATTGTTATGATAAAGAGTTTTAAACATATCGCGAGATTTATTTGCTTAAGTGAAAGAAGTAGGGTTTGGATCAAGAGATGATGCTGTAAGTAATATGGTAAGGAAAAGATTTTAAAGGTCGAGTATAGTCCTAAGTGCGAGATGATAGCACTACAAGAAAAAGGTGAATTACCGATGGAAGTTACCAACGGAAAGAGCAGAATTACCGTCGATAATGGTATTTACCGACGGAATAGATCGACGGAGGCTTACATCGGCATAGACACGATCGGTATATTTTATCGATGATACGAGGATAACCATTGGCAATGTTTACCGACGGTTTAATGAAACTGTAGGTGTAGTTGGTCGTAATATACCGATGGAGACCGTCGGAATATATGTCAATCCTTGTCAACAGTTTCCATAATCCGTCGGTAATTTGAGGCAACTCAAATTACCGACGGTAAGGACAAACCGTCGGTAATTGTTAATTTTCTTCAAATGTAACCTTGATTGCTTAATCCAAAGGTAGAAGTTGTATGCTCGCTGAAGTCACCTTAAACTCTTTATAAACGTCTTGCTGAATGACAATTTTCTAAAAATCTGGACGTGAAATTTGATTTCAATCTCAATAATTATAAATTATCCTTACATAAATTTTGGATTTGTCAACCCATGGAATTTGTTTAAACAGAAAGTTAAATGATCATAAAAAGAAAAAAAGATTTCCTAACTGATAATTAAAACATTAAATAGTACATAAATTAATACCGAATTAATGACAACAACATTCCTATTATCCTGGTGAGCGTGGCTGATGTGAGTCGCTTTCCCTCGATCTCATTTGGTCCATGTCATTTTGTAGCTTACTTATTACTTCCATCAAAGTCTGAACTGTTGACTCAAGCTGATTGATACGTTGCGTTGTCGGCTGTGAACTAGATGTTGCTGTAGTTGACATAGAGGATTGGGAATAAAATGTGTTGGCACAAGAGCTTAGGCCAAAGATCCTTCCACGATTGTCCCTACCACCTACTGCATCAAAATATGCCTAGGTTTCATCAACAGCTTGTTCATCCTGCGACTGTTGCCCAATTGTTTGTTGTATTTGGTCTCACTACAAAAAAAGTATGGAATCTGCGACGTTTGATTGGGGAAACGTCGTAGATTGTACAAACCTTTCCTGATGTTTTTAAAATGTCAGGAAAAGTAATAGTTTTTGGCGACGTTGTATTAAAACGATGCGAATTTGGAGAAGTAATTGAGACGTTTTATTATTAAAACGTGGCCAAATAAATATCACGACGTTGTTGTGAAGTAAACGTCACTGAAGTGTTGGTAAAGAAATTAAAACTCAATCGTTTAACGTTTGGGTTTCAAAGTTGTCTTCAATCTCGCACGCCTCCCAGTACGTTCTTCTACTCTCTGCGCTCTCTCCACGTTTACAGACTACTTGAAATCTCCCTCTCAACGTCGCTGCCCTTGCATGCAGAATCACCCGTTGTCAACAACTTCAATTCTCTTTGCCTTTTCCTTCAAAGTTTGGGTATCTAGCTCTTTCCCTTTTCCTTCAACAGCGCGCTTCAGTTCTCCCTCTCAAAATCACGCATCCTCTGCGCTCACGACCAGATTCCTAAGGTACACTCCAATGCCCATGAATTCTATTATTCCTATTTAATTTGCAAAATTTCGAACCTTTCTCTGGTGGGTCTTAGTTATTCAAAGCACATTAATGAAATAAACTTGTCTTCCAAGGATTTGCTAGGCCAAATCCGAAAAGTAAATCAAGCCCAAGCATTAAACGGTTCTTCCATATATATAGTTTATCCATTTTTATGCCTTATCTGTTCCATAGATGGAACATCGACTTTACCTTTAATATTTTTGATTTTCTATTTTGATTTTTAGTATAAATCTTGTCTTAATTCATTGATTAAACCAAATTTCAATTATTTCATGTGCAGGCTTGAATTGGTTGAACATTGAGCATTGAACATTGACAGAGGAGAGACATAGGGTAAGCAATTGCAATTTGTACTGTTATGTTTAAAATTGAATTTGGAATTGAATATGGGTTAAGCACTTGCAATTTCTATGCTTATGCTCAACAACTTTGTGTTCTCATTGCCTTTGCATTTATGTGAGTATATGTTCTTCTATTGTTAAATTATATTACTATTATATAATATGATTATATTAGTAATGTAATATGTCACTTAGTTTGAGACTCTATTAGACAATAGATTGACTTCTGTTGTAGCATATATATTCCTTCATCTAGTTCTTTATTTAAGAATAGAGTCTTTATATCCATTTGATATATGTGAAGGTCCATTTCAATTACTAAAGCTAGAATCAATCAAACTGATGTAAACTTGACAACAAATGATAATTCTTCTCATGATCAATCTCTTTGATTATATCTTTTGATCACTAGACACACTTTACATCTTTCAAAACTGCCATCATTCTTTTACTTAATATTTAAATAA
>JANVCQ010000230.1:9941406-9956889 GCA_025531925.1 Erythroxylum plowmanianum
TTAATAAATTTGTTTTCAAATATTAATTATTAAATCAGAATAATAATTCAATTAAAATTAAAATTTAAAACCATATTTGGATTTAAAGAAAAATTCAAATTAAATTTTAATAATTCTCACATTTAATTTTATTTTCGGATGAATAAAAAAATTTAATTATTTAAAATTGAAAATTTATTTAAATATATTTAAACAAATTAATTAACTAATAATTGATGACGTTTATTCCCAAACGTCGTTGACTGTTAACATACTTCGACGTTTAATAAACGTCGCATATACCTTCAGGGTTTCCACGACGTTTCCTTCAGACGTTGCCCATTCCATCCCCCTTTTATGACATTTTTTGAAACGTCATTGAATCAGCATGTTTTTCACGATGTGTTTCATAAAACGTCGTCGAAATCGTTTCCCTACTCCACGTTCAACGACTTTTTTGTGACGTTTTTAAAAACGTCACAAATTACATTCTACGACGTTTATTGATCATTTGTGACGTTTTTAAAACGTCGCAGAAGGGGTATTTTTCTTGTAGTGTCTCCTATTAGGAGGCAATGTTGATATTATAATTAGTAAGTGATAATTATTAAGATTGAATATTAAACTACGAAATTTACATACATTTAGTTCTTGATATCTGCTGTTGACGAATATCACACCGTCATGTTTCTTAGTGTGAGTATGCAAAAACAACTGACGGGGTGTAGGCCTAACGCCCATAGATTTTTCCTGCATAACAATAAAATGTTATAATTAATTTAAACTAGAATTTATAAAAATTTCGGCAGAGTCTCTTCTGTTTTTATGATATTAACCCCTGTTCAAGAAAGCATAGTACTCAACACAGCCATAAATGGCACCAGCAAATTACTCGACACAGTCATGATCATTAGGCATACTACACATATATGTTCATCACAACATTCACACATCAATTTACATTGAAATATAGCAAAGTAAAAATTGAGAATATAAATGTAATATTTATATACTTATAAGTCTCTCTGCATGCTCGAGGTGAGTAATTGATCCTCCCGTATGAACGAGAAGACTGTCTGCCCCTGATCTACCACGTCTATTGGTGGAGTTATGGCCCGATATGATCATTGCCTCAGGTGATGTCCAATTCTCCTGCCAACAACTCCATGTGGCTCAGAAATAAAAGAGGGTCGTACACCAGCATTGCGTATCTGATTAATAAAGTCGCGATAACGTGCACGAGCTCGCGACTCTC
This sequence comes from Erythroxylum plowmanianum, assembly GCA_025531925.1. Classification (NCBI taxonomy): domain Eukaryota; kingdom Viridiplantae; phylum Streptophyta; class Magnoliopsida; order Malpighiales; family Erythroxylaceae; genus Erythroxylum; species Erythroxylum plowmanianum. The sequence continues at coordinate 9,942,641 of JANVCQ010000230.1, forward strand.
ATACACCATGTATTAGCCCGTCAATATCAGAACTCCAGCAAAAATGTTTCTGAAAATAAAACGAATAAATTCGATAACTTATAATCTATTTATATATATGTTATTAATGTATACAAAAAAAATGAAAAAAGGAAATTAATTGCATATTGTTCCTCAAACTCCTGAAAGTAAAATGCCTTTGTGGCCTGAGAGATCTTCTTCCATGCATAACCCTTAGGATCAATCCTCTCTTTAAACGTAGATGTCATATATCTTAAACACGGTCCAGACGGAATGAACCTAATATAAGAATAAATAAGTTCATAAATTTGCAAAAATTTATGATAATTAAAATTAATATTGTTTGTTTATTTGAACACAAAATAAATGTATTATTCATATTTAAACAAAATTGATCTTAATTATAGTTTCCATTAAATTCTAACAATATAACAAATTATAACAATATAATTAAAAGTAATATTGTTTGTTTATTTGAACACAAAATAAATGTATTATTTATATTTAAACAAAATTGATCTTAATTATAGTATCCATTAAATTATAACAATATAACAAATTATAACAATATAATTAAAAGTAATATTGTTTGTTTATTTGAACACAAAATAAATGTATTATTCATATTTAAACAAAATTGATCTTAATTAGTGTCCATTTAATTATAACAGTATAACAAATCATAACAATATAATTAAAAGTAATATTGTTTATTTATTTGAATACAAAATAAATGTATTATTCACATTTAAACAAAATTGATCTTAATTAGTATCCATTTAATTATAACAATATATCAAATCATAACAATATAATTAAAAGTATTGTTGTTTGTTTATTTGAACACAAAATAAGTGTATTATTAATATTTAAATTAAATTGATCTTAATTAGTATCTATATAATTATAACAATATAACAAATTATAACAATATAATTAAAAATAATATTGTTTATTTGAACACAAATTAAATGTATTATTCATATTTAAACAAAATTGATCTTAATTAGTATCCATTTAATTATAACAATATAACTAAAAGTAATATTGTTTATTTGAACACAAAATAAATGTATTATTCATATTTAAATTAAATTGATCTTAATTAGTATCCATTTAATTATAACAATATAACAAATTATAACAATATAATTAAAAGTAATATTGTTTATTTGAACACAAAATAAATGTATTATTCGTATTTAAACAAAATTGATCTTAATTAATTATAACAATATAATTAAAAGTAATATTGTTTATTTGAACACAAAATAAATGTATTATTCATATTTAAACAAAATTCATCTTAATTCGTATTCTTTTAATTATAACAATATAACAAAATATAACAATATAATTAAAAGTTATATTGTTTATTTGAATACAAAATAAATGTATTATTTATATTTAAACAAAATTGACATATCATATGAATTATTAGATAAGTTCTTATTAAAAATTATCTAAAAAGAGTTATATAAATTTACGAGAAATTTGATGACAGAGGGAGGTTTTAGTGATATAATGTAAATGAGCTTATATAATTTGGAAGTACTAAAAATATTATTACTTTTTTTAAAGCTTGTTTGTTTTCATTTTTTTCCTTAATTTTCTGTTTTTTATTTAGTCAAAAATGTTTGTTTGATTTTTTGGTTTCTCTACCGGTTTTTCAAAATTATGAAAGCCGTAAAAAATAAAATTTTTCTATTTCTAACTAAAAATATATTATATAATTATCCAATAAATTATTTATTAATTAAAATTATGAATAATTTAATTAATTAAAATTACTTATTAATAAAAATTTTATTTAATTAATTTTGGTTATTAACTATATTTAATATTTGTAATTAAATTTAATAATTATTAATAAGTTTAATTAAATTCAAAATATCTTTAGAATATATAAATTAGAAATAAAATTTGATTTAATAATTAAACAAATATATATTTAATTTTAAATTATTTAATTTAATCAAATAAAATAAAAAATATAGAAAAGATTAAAAATTTTATTTCTTTAAAAATAATTTATCTTATACATAATAATTATCAATACATAGTCATATTAACATTATAAGCTATTTTTATTTTTAAAAAAATTGATACTACAATTTGAAGATCATAACAGTATAACAATCATAACAGCTTAACAATTTTCGTATGAACAACTATCAATATATCAACACTTACTTTCTACACTTGTTGGAAAACAACACCAATAATTAAAGTTCAAGAACAATTCAAGATAAACACTTATATGCATTTTGTCAAACACTTGGTGTGCAAAAAATTCTTCATCCCTACTTCAACAGAAAATCCCAAATTTTTTCCATTAATCTCCAATAAATACATACCCTATCATTAACAATCACTAATTAATATTTAAAATCAAACAACAACTCCATATTAACCAAAAAAAAATCCACCGATTGTAGTTATTCATCAGAGAAAGGAGAGGAAGGTTTTCCAAACTACATTACCTTCCGTTAACACCACCGGAGCAGAGGACGTCGGTGACACAAGCCTCGACGACGACAGCATATCAGATGGTAGTGAAGGCTGGAGATGGCGGCGATGGCTGGACACGAAGAAGGAGAGGAGAAGAAAAGGTTAGGCGTGCGCGAAACTAGGAGAGGGGAGGGCTTCGGAAGCTTTAAACGATAACCAAAATAACGTCATTTTGGTTATTTAAACATTTAAATCTTCACAAAATGATGTTGTTTGGATTTTAACCAAACGACGTCATTTTTGTTTGCTTCTAACTTATCCAAAACGACATCGTTTTGGTTATATTTTAAATGTTTATAAATTCATAAAATGACGTCATTTAGATTTTAACCAAACGATGCCGTTTTTTTTAGCTTTTAAGTTATTAAAAACAACGCCGTTTCAAGATAACCAAATGACATTTTGTTCCACCTCGTAGATGACGATTTACAAACATCATTATCGATGCCATTTACCAATAGAAGTTACTCCGCTAGTACAATCTTATTTCTTGTCTTATTTTTCTAATGCATTAGTTACCGACGGAACATTCTCGATCCCTAAATTTCCTTCGCTATTATGATCTTTTTCTTGTAGTATAGAATTTTATCATAATTATGGACTAGCATAATAAAAATTATTTTTTACAAACCCCAATTAATTAGATTTCAATGGTAATTTTCTCTTTAACGTGTCATTGGGCCTGTGTTCATGGGCTTGCTATGATGGATAGGCTTGGCCCATGTATTGTAATGCATAGGAGGCTCTATTGCTAGCCAACCTTAAATACAGTCGCCCTATTGAGAACTATACATGTTTCTAATCAGGGTTCGGAATAACAGTAGTCCATCCTCTGCACCTCTGTCATTCCGCTTCAAGATTCTATTGTCCCAATCACACTACTAAAGTCATTGAATCAGATCGAGCTGTCTATTTTGAAAGGGACATGGAACATAATGAAAGGCATGAGTCTCGTGTTGTTGATTTCAGTCGTGTTATTGTTCCTATACCTATTATTTTTCATCCGAAGGCAATTCAGTCTCCTCTGATTTATGATGATGTTGTTGATCCAGGAAATGATGTTGAAATTTCTCAACAGGTTGGCATTGATACTGAAGTCCCAGATGTAGTTGTAGTTCCAACTAGGAGATCTAAAAGGATTCCTAAATCCACCGAGTCTTCTAAATTCCGATATTATTAAGTTTACTTGGAGGAGCATGAATTCAATTTAGTTGAATACTCAGATCCAATTTCTTTTCAGGGTGCCATTTTTGATCGTCGTAGTTCACAATGGTTGGCAGCCATGGAAGATGAGCTAGCTTCTATGAGTATGAATGGCGTTTGGGATTTAATGGAATTACCCAGTGGTTGTAAAACTGTTGGGTGTAAATGGATCTTTAAGACTAAATGTGATGTTAGAGGTGAGATAGAAAGGTACAAAGCCAGACTTGTTACAAACGGGTATAACCAGAGGGAAGGTATAGACTATAAAGAGACCTTTTCTCCAGTCTCTACTAAAGATTCATTACGCATTGTGATGGCTTTGGTTGCTCATTTTGATTTGGAGCTCCATCAAACGGATGTGAAAACTGTTTTCCTAAATGGTGATTTGTATGAAGGTGTGTTCATGAATCAGCTTGCTGGTTTTGTTGAGAAAGGAAAGGAACACATGGTATGCAAATTGAGAAAATCCATTTATGGGTTGAAACAAGCCTCCAGACAGTGGTACTTGAAGTTTGACCAAATTGTTTGCTCTCTTGGCTTCAAGGAAAATGTTGTTGATCAATGCATTTACTTAAAGAATAGTGGGAGAAAATTCATTATTCTTGTTTTATATGTTGATGATATTCTTTTAGCCAGTAATGATATGGGTTTTCTTTCTGAGACTAAACAAATGTTGATAGCTCATTTTGATATGAAAGATCTCGGTGATGCTTCTTTTGTTCTGGGCATTGAAATTCATCGTGATAGATCTCGTGGTGTTCTTGGTTTGTCTCAGAAAAGATATATTGAAAGGATCTTGAATAGATTCAACATGAAGGCTTGTAATCCTTGCAGTGCACCTATCAAAAAGGGTGACAAACTCTCGAATAGCCAGTGTCCTCAAAATGATAAAGATAAGTCAAAGATGGAAAAGGTCCCATATGCTTATACTGTTAGCAGTCTTATGTATGCTCAAGTTACATCCTGATATTGCTTTTGTTGTTGGTGTACTTGGGAGATACTTGAGCAATCCTGGTGTGGGTCATTAGCAAGCTGCGAAACGAGTTCTGAGGTACCTACAAGGTACAAAAGATTACATGCTCACTTACAGGATGTCTGATCACCTTGAGGTGACAGGTTATTCTGATTTTGGTTATGGTGGCTGCCTTGATGATCATAAATCCACTTCAGGATATATCTTGATGCTTGTTGGAGGAGCTGTATCTTGGAAAAGTGTTAAACAAACACTTACAGCAACTTCAACTATAGAGGCAGAGTATGTGGCTTGTTACGAAGCTACTCGACAGGCAATATGGTTGAAGAATTTTATTTATGAGCTTTATCTCATGGAGAGTGTTTCCAGACCTCTAACCATATATTGTGATAACTCTGCTATGGTGAGCTTCTCTCAAATATGCAAGAACTCTAAGCATTCGAAGAATTTTGATACAAAGTATATGTTTGTTAGAGAGAAGGTTAAGGAGTTTCAAACTCGTACAGAGCATATACTCACCGATCTTATAGTGGCAGATCCTCTAACCAAAGGCTTGACTGTTAAGGCTTTTGTGAGTCATGTAACTTGTATGGGTTTATTTAGATGTTTTGATGCTTTGGATTAGTGGGAGTCTGTATTTTATGTTAATTTTGATATCAACATTGTATTTGACTATTTTGTTATTCAGTCTAAAGACATTTGCTTATAATTGTTGCTATTGTTGTTATTGCCATATAATTTATTGATATAATACGCAGATACGTTTCAATGATTGTATATATATATGGCAATTTGTTGGAGACATTTTGTACCCAGTCTCACTTTGTTGTTCTGAGATATTTTGTTAAATCTCAGTTGGCATCTTGAGTGGATGCTTAGGCCATTTTGTTTGGAATTTCACAAATGGATTATCATTTTGTCTGCATTTCCTTATGACACGTTCTGTTTAGGTCATTGAGGTATGGGCATCTTGCATATATGTTATTAGTACTCCTATTGGGTCTGATTTCTATACTGTTGAGATACTTGTAACCTCATTTTGGACTTATGATTGAGAGATTGTTGACTTTACTTTGACATTCTATTGTGACCACATATTGTTATATTAATTTGGGGATTTGTTTTTATTGTTCATTGATGTTGGTTATACTGTCCAAGTGGGAGAATGATAGAATTTTATCATAATTGTGGACTAGTATAATAAAAATTATTTTGTGCAAATCCTAAATAATTAGATGTCAATGGTCATTCTCTCGTTAACGTGTCATGGGGCCTATGTTCATGGGCTTGCTATGATGGGTAGACTTGGCCTATGTATTGTAATGTACAGGAGGCCCTACTGCTAGCCAACCTTAAATACAGTCGTCCCATTGAGAATTGTACGTGTTTCTAATCAGGGTTCAGAATAGCAGTAGTCAATCCTCTGCACCTTTATCGCTCCACTTCACAAAAATAACAATGGATTCAATTGTTCCACAACTTCCAGGTATTTATCCATTCAATTATTGAATCTAGTATGTTGCAATCCTAGGGTTAATTAATTATGTTGATTAATTATGAAAGTAATCTAAAATCTTGTGTTAAATTTCCTTCACGAGTGACCATAGGAGGAGAAGAGGAAGATGATGGTTGAGGAACAAGTGAAGTATGCAAGGAAGAGGGTAGAGGAGGTGGGTAAGGCAAAACTAGTCGATATCAGTGAGATGGGGGGAGTAGACAATGATGGAGGAGCATCTCATAATTAAATTTGTAATGGAAGAGATAGAGAAGTGATAGAATAGGAAGAGGAGTGTGGTTGGAGTGTAAGAAATTGATTTTCAAGAAATCTATCATGCTGGGAAAGATAAATTTTATTTATAGAGGGATCAACACATTTTTATCCTGTACAATTGGAGGCGTAGCCGAGGAATATACATGAGATGGATTTGGTTGTGAGTTTATCAGTTCTAGTGTGATCAAAGAAAGGACAACATGTGCAACCCAAAACACAAAGATGATTAAGATCTGGAGAAGAGTTGAACAGCATTTTGTAAGGAGATTTGAAATGTAAGATAGATGATGCTAAAAAATTTATAATGTAAACAACAATTGAAAAGGTTTCATACCAAATCTTTTTAAGAGAGAGTTGTGAACAAAAAGAGTGATTCCTGTTTCAGTTATCTAATAAATTTTATGTTTAGCAACACCATTTTATTGTGGGTTATAAGGACAATAAATATAGAAAGAAATGTCGTGAGTGGTGAGAAAACTAGAAAATGATCATTCAATGAGTTCAAAAGCTTCATTACATTGAAAATTTTTCATTTTTGGTAAGAATAAGTTCTCAACAGTGGTTTTAGAAAATTGAAATGTTTGTGTTGCTTAAGACTTATAACCTAGAGGATAAATTCATATGTAACGACTGAAATCATCAATAAAAATTTTAAAATATCTTTAACCAGAATATGATAACATAGGTGATGGTCTCTAATTTTCATAATGAATAAGTTGAAGAGGTGTCGTACATACTCTAGTAGATGTAGGAAAAGAAAGATGACAACTTTTGCTTTAAAGACATGAATTACAATGAAGATGGGTATGAGACATTGAATCAGATGTAAATAATTTGGAAAAGATTTGAGAACATAGATGACCAAGACATTGATGCCAAATGTGTGAAGCATTGGGCATCAAAAACCATAAGATTTATGAAATTGAAAAGAACTTTGAGAGGTTAGAGATTATTATGGATGTTTCCCTCAAGATATGGAATCTTGGTGGAAAGATCCTTCATAATATAACCAGACGGATTAAATTCAATTAAATATGAATTGCCTTTAACAAATTGAGCAATAAAAAGCAAATTGGCAATAAGTTTGGGCACAATTAGTATTTTATTCAAGTGTAATGGTCACATATTGATATGGAAAGATAAGGAACCTTTGGAAGTCATGGGAAGAGTAGTAAAATTACCAAAAACTACTTGATTAGTATTATGATATGGTTTAATCAAGTCGACAATATTATTATTGAGTGTCATGTGAGAAGAAGCACTAGTATCTAGACACCATTCGGTAATTTCACTAGAGGAAGAGGTGAATGAATTTGGATTAATATGTAAGGTAGAAAAAGGCAATTGAAGCTGTACGGGGTTAGCGGAAGGATTAGAAAAATTGTTTTGAGATTGCATGTGGCAAAAACAACAAATAATAGTTATGTGAGCAAATTTTTTTTCCAAAATTGAAATTTTGGAGGTTGGGAACTAGATTTGGGTCAGAAGGTGGAATTAGGATATGATTTTGGATGGCTTAATTAATTTGGGCTGTAGGGGCTGAGCTGGTAGAAGTGTTGAGTGGAATAGGTATAATGGGTCTAGAGAGGTCAATAGGGCTACTAGGTTTAGGTGAGCTACGTTGGGCTAAAGCCTGAACTATTATGGTATGGCTTGACCTAGGATTAATTAAAAGAAGACATAATGTGGTCTTCTTGTTATAGACACATGCTTCACTGGTTGGAGGATGGTCTGCTACCACTATCGTGAGGAAGAGGATGATGTCTATGTTGAGCAGTGAAGGCAATGTATGGTGGAGTTTGATGGAGGGATAACAAGCATTGTTTGTGAAGTAGCAGTTTGGCTCATAGCTAAGAGAAAATGGAGATGATTCACGATACTCCGTGTCAGTAATGAAGGAGTCATATTTTAGAGGAAGTTTGTTGAAGATGAAGAGAACTAGGTCGTCGGATAAGACTGGGTCACATATTGCTGCCAAATCTTCAGCAATAGTGGCAATGACCTATAGATAATCTATGATGGTGGAATCACCTTTTGTGGTGGTGTGAATATGAAGACAAAGGAGTTGAAAAAAAAGGGTTTCTAATGCTATCCAGAGACTTCAGGTAGTGTCATAGCCGAGAGCAAGAGATGTGATTATGAAGGTAAGTGTTACATTGAGACAATAGTAGATTAATTTGTCCTATTTTATCCATTCCAAGAATTCTGCTAAAGGAGGAGAAGTTTCGTTGGTTGATTCATGGTGCTTGGATGATGGGGTGATGGATCCGTCAATATTCCTGATTGAGTCGTATGTAAGTAGTATGGCTTCAACATGATTTAACCAGATAAGGTAATTGTTGTTGTTAAAGTTGTAGTAATAAAATTGGATGTGCTCATAATCGGTGGTAAGGGTTCATATTCTGCATTGTGAGGTTATGTGTATGGTAGGGCTGCATTTATGGATGATAGATGTAGCAGAGGTGAAAAAAAATTGAGACTTAGCTCAGGTAGGCTGTAATACCATAAAATAAAAGAACAAGTTGAAAATGTTGAAAGTAAAGTATAGTGTATTAATTTTCTAATGCAAATATTTGTACAATGTATGCTATATTTATACACTAATTTAAATAAGAGGAATCAATTTGTAATTGATTTATTCTAAACTAAATAATCATATTCTATATGATGTTAAATAAACTAAGATAAGATAATACAAGGATAAGTTTATCTGATATAATTACAACTAAAAAATTGAGAAGATATGTTATTACCAACCTTTATAAGAACATCTGTTATATAGGAGTATCCTTTTATACCAATGAATCCAATGTTATCAATGTATCAAAATACGAGTGTCGTCATTTCTATTATGTATAGTACCAAATAATTGACAAAATATTCTTATTTTTGTACTTTATACGATGAATATATTAGAACTTTGCTTCAAATGAAGTATAACATTAAAATAAACTACATCTCGACATTATATGCAAATCACCTATTCAAAATATAAAAGGGAGGTTAGATTTCTAAGAGCAGTACATCATTCTCATACTATTTTTGGATTACATTATCCTGATTGATTTTTCAGTATGAGAATGATGTACTGCTCTTAGAAACAAGGCCATTAGTTTTGCATGATTTTAATTCTCTACATCTTCAAGAAACAAGGCCATTAGTTTCTTTATCATGCTTACTAAAAAGCCTACAACATCATTAATCTTAATCTTAACAAGAATACGACAATCTTCCATCTAAAACCAATTCCTTTTGATATAAATAAGGTCTAGCAAACTTAGTAGTATATAAAGAGAATCATTTCCCCAAAAAAAGCTCAATTTTCTATGTTAGGCAAGCTATTCAAGCAAAAAATTTTCAAATCTTTAAGAATGATGCTAACAATAATCTCATCCTTAATTCTAGTGTATAATAGTCAACTAATTACTATAATTGTATAAAGAGATTGTATAAAATCAGGGATCTTTCTCTTACTTAGTTTGACTCATTATAAATAAATACCTCTTGTACATACGATCATACACACAAAAATATATAAGGTTTCTCTTATCTTTCTCTCTATCTATAGTTTCTTCATCGTATCAGAGTCCGGTTTGTAAAAAGCAATCTAAAACTTTTGGAGGTAGTTTCTGTTCAAGTCACTTTGGGAGTTTTCAGTATAAAAAGGAAAATAATATGAATAAATTGATTTGAGTTTTCTGTGTAAATTATTGTACAAAGTATGTTATATTTATAACACTAAACGAGATATAATGAATTAATGTGAAATTTATTCAATCTAAACTAAATGATAAGATTAAATAAATATTACAACTAAATGGATATGAACATGTGAATAATGTGAAATGATACATTAAATGGTAGTTAAGCTGTTGAGATGTTATTAGCCCCCTCAAGCTTATGGTAGGAGAAAATTGTAAGCTTGTCTCGAAGTCATTGGAAAGTTGAAAAGAAAAGAGCTTTGGTTATAATATCAGCAATCTGAGTAGAGGACAAAATGTGTCAAATGAATACAGTTTTTCTAGTGACAAGATCACGAACAAAATGAATATCAATTTCAATATGCTTGGCATAAGCACGAGAAACTAAATCTGAGGCCAAGAATGTAGCACCAAGGTTATCACACCAAAAGTTAGGGAAAGGGTAGTAAAACTCAGTTAACTATAAAGAGCAGTAATCTATTATAATTTTGCAGATGTAAAAGAAATGTTGTGGTACTCAGCTTCGATACTGGATCAAGCAACAGTGGGTTTGTTCTTAGCATTCTAGGAAATAAGATTGGGCGCAATCTTATATATAGGAACTAGACATAGAACGTCGGCCATAAGGACAATCAGCCCATTCAACATCATAATAGGTTTGAAAAGAAAGGTTAGGAGATTTGGTGAAATGAATGTCAGAAGAGGGTATAGCATGGACATATTGTAGAATTCATTTTACCGTAGACCAGTGAATGTTAATAGGACGCTGTAAAAATCGAAATATCTTATTGACAACAAATTGAATGTTAAGATGGGTAAGGCAAAGATATGAAGTATACCAACAATGCTACGATATTTAGTAGGATAAAAGAGGGGAACACTATGATTTTTGAACAAGGGAAGAGATAAGAGTGATGGGTGCGTGAACTAGTTTAGATTTATCAAAGTTATTTTTAAGAAGATCTTTTTTGTATTGTGTTTGGTTGAGAAGAATACATGAGAAGTGGTGTGAGCTTCAATTCCAAGAAAGTGATGAAGTTCACCTAAGTCTCTTATGGAAAAAGTAGAGTTGAGATTGTGTATAAGTGTTGTGATGAAAGAAGGGTGAAGAACCATTAAGTAAAATATCATCCATATAAACTAAGAGAAAGGTTGTGTGAGAATTCATTTTATGAATGAAGAGAGATGTATTAGACTTTGAGGGTTTAAATTGAAGATCAAGGAGTTCTTCACTTAGGTAATGAAACCGGGATCGAAGGGCTTGTTTGAGACCATATGAGGCTTTATGGAGTTTACATAGTAAGGAAGGTAGGGATCGGTGAAGCCAGGAGGTTGAGACATATAAACAGGCTCTTGTAGTAACCATAAAGAAAGGCATTATTGATATCAAGTTGGTGAATATGCCAATTTTGAAATATGGATAGGGAAATGATGATGTGAATAGTTGTTAGTTTGAAAACAAGAATGAAAGTGATATTCAACTCCCATATTTGATGATAAACTTTTCCTACAAGACAAGCTTTTTAATGCTCAAGAGAACCATCGAGATTTTTTAACGTAAAAAATCCTTACAGTTGACAGTGTTTGTGTTTGATGAGGGAGGAACAAGAGTACATGTGTTATTATGTGTTGAGCTCATCAAGCATGGCTTGGTGTCAATGAGGAAATCTTTTAGCTTTGAAAAAGGAAGTGGGATCAAAATGAGTATTCAGGGTGGTGATAGTGTAAGTGATGTAATCAGAAAAGTTACGAGGGATATGTGTGTGATCTCAGGTACATATGATATTAGGATGAGGACGAGGATGTGATATGGTTGTGGTAAGAGGTAAAAAGGAAGTAAAGGGTAGAGGGGGAAAAGGTAAAGTTAAAGAAGTAGGAGACAAGGAAAGTGAGGTAAAGGATGACACAGGAAAATTTTTATAGGGAAAAAGATGTTTAAGGAAGCGAACATGACAAGAAATGTAAAGTTTAAAGGTGAGAGGATTAAAACATCGTTAACCCTTATATTAGGAGGTATAGTTAAGAAAAACAGATTGGACAAAATTTAGTGTTAGTTTGTATAGGAAAGTGTAGCCCAAATAAGAAAAACAAGCACAACCAAAGGCCCAAAGATGAGTGAGGTCAGGTTGAGTATAGTAAAGGACTTAATGTGGAGATTTATGATGAAGAACATAAGTAGGTAAGAGATTTATAAGATAACAATAGTGGTGAGGGATTTATGTAACATCCCATCCCCATATTAAGGGTTAGAACCCAGATTTCAAATGGAGAGAATAGCAATGTGGGAGTTAGGAAAAAAATTTGCATTTCATGCCTAGCAGCATGTCAGCATACATGTATGTGAATTTGAATCTTTGCACATACAAAACTAAGTGTACATGCATTCATTGACAACTTCTGGTATGATTGTTTTAAATGTGATTTTATTGAAAATGAGAAGTAGAGAGTGATCTTGGTATGAGTTGTGATAAGGAAAGATTTGGAAATAAAAGTGGTTGTTGATCTGGAAAAAGTTCACTGAGTGTGCTTCGGTCTGTTAGCTATAACTTTTTCTCTAGTTATAGAAATGAGAATATTTTTTATTTATATTAAACTAGAAACATATGGATACATTTCTTATGAAGATATCTAATTTCAATTCTATCTCTAAGAGTCTCAAAATTTGTCATGAATTGAGAACTGAGTGTAGTACTTTGGTGGATGAATGTTAAATTCGTCTTCAGAATTTAAGGGAACAATTGGGATTGATCTAGATATATTTTGGAAAAGTTTCCTTCATAAAAGTTGTATATCTTGAATTTATCTTTCAAACCATTGAAAGAACACCTAAATCTGATATCTTTAGAGAAAGTTATGACAATTGTAAAACATCTTCTGTGTTACTGTTTATAAACTTCTTCTGGGTTACTGTTCATCTTATATATTTTACTCCATTTTTTATCCTTTAGAAGATGGAATTTGTCTTCAAGGTCTGCATGAAAGTTGTGGATATTAAATTCCTCTTTCAAACCATCTAAAGAAAACCTAAATCAGATATCTTTAGAGAAAGTTATGACAATTGTAAAACATCTTCTGTGTTACTGTTCATAAACTTCTTCTGGGTTACTATTCATTGTATATATTCTGTTCCATTTTTGATCCTTCAAAAGATGGAATTTGCCTTCAAGGTCTGCATGAAAGTTGTATCTCTTGAAGTCCTATTTCAAACCATCTAAATAAAACCTAAATCTGATATCTGTAGAGAAAGTTATGACAATTGTAAAACATCTTCTATGTTATTGTTCATAAACTTCTTCTGGGTTGCTGTTCATCTTATATCTTCTGTTCCATTTTTGATCCTACAAAGATGGAATTTATCTTCTAGGTCTTCATAAAAATTGTATCTCTTGAAGTTATCTTTCAAACAACCTAAAGAACACCTAAATCTGATATCTGTAGAGAAAATTATGACAATTGTAAAATATCTTTTGTGTTACTATTCATAAACTTCTTCTGAGTTACTGTTCATCTTAAATCTTCTGTTCCATTTTTGATACTTCAGAAGATGGAATTTGTCTTCAAGGTCTTCATGAACATTGTATCTCTTGAAGTCCTCTTTCAATCCATCTAAGGAAAACCTAAATTTGATAACTCTAGAGAAAGTTATACCAATTGTCCCATGATAGGTTCAATATAATTGAGGATAAAACCAGATTGGATTCTTTTGGCTATAATTTCTTCTCTAGATACTCAAATGACTTTATTCTTAAACCATTGGACTCGTAAGACATTGATCTACATCTACACAAAAAATCATAGCCATCTGAAACGAAGTGAGAGAGATTGAGTGAAAAACATGGGATGGGTACAGTGTGTGTGTTTTAAATGCTATGAACTGGTGTTATTCCACTAAACATAGTTCAGTATTTTGATGATTTTTGGATCGGTAGAGCTCCAAATGAGATGATTCTTGATTTGTGGTGAATAAAGACATGGATCTACAAATGGTAGGAAGAAATTGGAATCTAATTCAGTTTCTAAGATGTTTAAATTTCAGATAGAAGTTGTGCATAGTATACTAATTTGGACAAGAGCAGTCCAAAAATGTTTG
>JANVCQ010000230.1:9961702-9997357 GCA_025531925.1 Erythroxylum plowmanianum
TATGAATGAATGGGATTATGCAAATGTGAGTGATGCATTCCATTTCATGAATGCATGAAACATAAATGAGTTGTGACTAGAGTAGCCACCGATTAGAGCTTAAAGCTTAATGAGTGAAAAAGAGCCTCGAGCTCAAAAGTGATTCAGAGTCTCAGGCTCAACGTTTAATGAGTTCTATATGGGACAGTTAACAATAAGCCCTATACGGGACAATTTAGGAACTCGGTCACAACAAAGTAACAAATGGAAAGCGAGTCTCATATGCACTACATATGCATTATATGAGTGATTAAATTACATTGAATGTGGAGTGCGAAATGCGTAATGATGTGATTTATGTGTTATGTGATTGGGTGAGCCATCGATGATGGTCATTCACTGAGTTCGTAAAACTCACCCAAAATTTGCAATTATTTTTCAAGATTAGAAGAATACCCCGTTAGGCCAACGGGAGTATACCTACGACATTCAAGTGAAGGATAGAGGTCGGGGTCAGTTCGCGTCTGCATTGCATTTCTCTATTTTGTATTGAATTGTATATTCAGCAACATTTTGTATAAATTTGTATTTCGAAATGAATCAAGTGTTTTGTATTTGTGAAAGGGCCCAAATGGCTATTGAAAATGTTGTTGATGGTTTTGTGTTAATTGAAAATGTCTATGAATGAATGTGGGCTCAAATTGAGTATCGATTTTCGCATATTGTGTTTGTGGTTCAAAAAAAATTTATACCGATTTCTAAATGATTGAGTGCCTTAGCACATCACCCTCACGGGGCACGAACTCGGATATCACCCATCGATGTCAGGTTTGGGTCTTGCGGGAGTGAGGTGCTACAATTTATACCAAAGAAACTTAGGAAGGAAGGAATGAAGAAGGAGGGTAAGATCAATTTTAGTGATGTGACAAACTTTGCATTCTACAAGACTATTTTGTTTAGTGTATAAGGATAAGAGATGTGAAGAGTGATTCCAATGGAAACAAGGTAGTGAGCAAAGGCATATTTGGTGAGTTTAGGAGCTGCATCACATTGAAAAGTTTGTATGGCAGTGGAGAGGAGATTTTTAGCAATGGTTTTAAAGGATTTAAAATGAAGTAAGACCTGATTTTTGTGCGTAAGAGGAAAAATTCAAGTAAAACGACTAAATTCATTGAAAAAGATAATGAAATAACCAGAGTGGGAGAATGATGGGAAATGACCTCAAATATCACAGTGAATTAGTTGTGAAGGTTTAATAGAAACTCGAGAAGACATAGGAAATGAAAGATGAACACTTTTTTCTTGAAGAAATAAGTACATGAATTGGTAAAATTTTTAAATGGCGAACTATCACCTAATCTGGATAATGTAAAGTGACATGTATGACCAAGACAATGATGCAACAAATTTATTGAATTTAAGGAGGTTGTGTGTAATAGCCTTGACCACCCACCCACAGATATTGTCCACTTTGGTTACCCTTCAGGCTAAGCCCCTCACGATTTTTCTTTTCCCCCTCCGGAAAAACGCGTCTTAAAGGGAGAGGTATCCATACCCTTATAAGGTGTACTTCATTCTCCTCTCCAACCAATGTGGGATCTCATAATCCACCCATCTTAGGGCTCAGCGTCCTACATTGGTACAACAGTTTGAGAATCGACTTTAATACCATTTGTAGTAGCCCAGACCACCTGCTTATAGATATTGTCCTCCTTGGGTTACCCCTGGGGCCAAGCCACTCACAGTTTTTCTTTTCCCCCTCCTGAAAAAACGCATCTTAGGGGGAGAGGTATCCATACCCTTATAAGGCGTACTTCATTCTCCTCTCTAACCAATGTGGGATCTCACATTGTGAGAGCAACTAGACTGATGAAGTATGTTGGAATCTTCATGGGATAAGAGTTGTTATGCATGGGGCCTGCGAGAAGCGAGATCTCGTATTTGAGGTCCTTAACAACATAACTAGATGGATTGAATTCAATGACATAAGAATTATCAATGATAAAATTGGAAATAGATAAAAGATTAGTAGTGATATGAGGAACAATCAATATATCATGAAGGCTAAGATTACGAGAAAAAGTGGGAAGTGCTAAGGTACCATTAGATGAAATAGAAAGAGTGTATCCATTACCAATAAAAACTTGATTGTGTTCATCATAAGGTGTGATAGATTCTACAACATGGGAATATTGAGTCAAGTGAGCAGTGGCTCCAGTATCGGGTAACCATTGAGTAACATTATTATTGGTGAAAGGAGCATGGTCATGATCAGGTTGGATGCTTATGGTGGAGAAAACAATGGTAATGTTATTAGTAGGTTAGTGGAATCTAGTGGAGCTTATGAGATTTTAAATACCAAAAGTGATAATGAGTAGCAATATGTCCCCATTTTCAGCATATTTGGCATTGGGTAGAGTGCTTGGTGTTGAAATTGGGCTTAGGGTAAGAGAAATTATATTAGGTCTATAAAGAAAATTAGGTTGAGGGTTATGACTGGTGGGCTTCTTGAAACTGCATAGGTTTATTAAGTGAAAGCCCATGAAGTGCGTCATTTAAATTTCCAAGCCTAGAGTTGAGTCCATCAACCTGTCACTTTTTCCTAAATGTGTTAGGGCTGCTAGAAAAAATATTGGAGTTGCCAGAGAAATGGTGTGAGGAATGGCATCCTTTACCATCAATGTGGTTATAGGTTGTGTGATTTATGGTGTGGAATGTGACAAGAGCATAGTCTAACGATAGTGGGGCGTGGAAGGATAGTAAGTTTCTCATAAAACAAGAGCTTTACTTTGAGCTCTATAAATGGGATGGGGGTTAGGTGATTTTTAATTATTGTTATAAGTAACTCAAAATCCACAAGTAATCCATTCTAAGTGAAGAGGATAGGAATGATGTCTAAGATGGTGTCACCAATTGCGGTAAGTTTTTAAGCAGTAGTGGAGATGACATTGAGATAGTTGATGATGGCTCTGGAGCCCTTTTTGATAGTATGAAGTTTTTAGTGGAGGAGGGACCATTGAGAGTAGATTGGAGTATAAAGTGGTCTTCAAAACCAACTCAAAGAGTGTGGGGTGGTGTATCTAAAGACAAGTTGTGCTTTTGAGTTAGAGAGTGATCCAGTAAGGAAACAATAGACAAGATGATCTAGTTTCTCCAATTTGGCATAATCAGTAGATAGAGAAGTAGAGGTATCATCTAGAGGTGCAATATTCCTATCAGCTTATCCAAGAAGATCAGAGGTAAGTATAATAGCTTTAATCTAGTTACTCTAAACCAAAAAATGTGAAGAGTTTAGCAGTGTGGTTAGAAAATTTGTAATCTGATTGAATGGAAATGTAGGTAGGCTATGTTTTGACATTTTTTAGGGCTTTGGAATTATAATGGTATTGTTATAGTGTATAAGATGTTAGATTGTTGTCTGCTAGAAGTGAAAGTAAATTCTGAAAAATAAAACTGTGATGTTGAATCTACTAGTATGTGGTTGCTTGAGATTGCTAGTGTGATGTGTGTGTTCAGTTTGAGTCTACTGGTGTTTGATATTAGTCATTAAGTTTGAGTATGTTGGTGTTTGATATTAGTCATTAAGTGTAGGCTCTAGTACTTTTATGTATATGTGCTGAGTGTTACTGGACTGAGGTATGTAGTGTGGTTTGATGAAAAAATTGCTAGTTGTTGAAAAAATTGGGAGTAGGCTCTAATAGTATGAAAAAGCAAGCGTGAAGAAATTATATTATGTTTTCTGTATAGTTGTATAACGTATGTTGTATTTATAGCACTAAATGTGAAAGGATGAATCAATTTGAAATTGATTCAATCTAAACTAAATGATATGATTAAATAAAGATTACAACAAAATAGATATGATACGTGAATAATGTAAAATGTAAGGTAGTTAAGATGTTAAGATTTGCAGAAAATCCTAAAATGGCATGCAAAAATAAGATTAGCCTTAAAGAGTACTTTTATTAGTTTTATGAATTATGACAATAAAAACCCATTAAACAATAATACAAATTCATTTCATATTTAGAAAGGAATAATGCGTCTTAGAGGATCCTAGAGTGTATTTATTTTAGGACTTCTCTCTGTATATATAACGAAAATACTAATGTAAAGGATCAAATATAAAATTCAATATTTTAATATTAGTGGTATATAACAATACAATTATCGCAAATAATAATTGTAATAATAGGATTTAACATTTATAAATCATAATATAAATGCTATATATTATCTAAGGTTGAGTTGAGCGTAAAAATATTTATTAATAAATTAGGTCTTGAATTCTTTTGAATGCGAC
Organism: Erythroxylum plowmanianum; assembly: GCA_025531925.1. NCBI lineage: Eukaryota > Viridiplantae > Streptophyta > Magnoliopsida > Malpighiales > Erythroxylaceae > Erythroxylum > Erythroxylum plowmanianum. The sequence continues at coordinate 9,965,985 of JANVCQ010000230.1, forward strand.
CTTTTTTGCTTGCTCTTTAAAACATAAAGGGTAGCCTTAATGAGTATCTAAATAAGTTACATCCTTGGATAGAAAGTTAAAGAACACCATATTCTAATCATTTTTCATTGAATAAAGTTTCTTACCATATTCTTATTATATAATATTATGTTTTCATATACCTTATTATAGGGTTTGTCACTGTTTACCACACAATTGCATTCTTTGGTAGAATATAAACTTGGCATGTGAATTTTGATTTACCATTATGTTATTTACAACTTAAATCATATTTGAAAACTTAGTAAATTACTTATAAGTGTATAGCTACATGGACAAAAGTTGGATGACTCATTAAAAATGGTCTAGTCAATAATTAGAAGAAGTGAAGAATTTTTGTCAATTTGTAAAATATCAAATTGGTTTAGAATGTAAAACTCGTTGTCCACATATCAACTACCTAAATTTCAACAATCAAAGTTAGGATGTGGTATATAAGCACTTTCTAATATGAGGTGTAGATAAATTCTATACTTAATAGATTTATAATGACAAATGTTTTGAAGCAATTAATGTTAGAAGTCTCGACAAATGTGATGATGATGATAACAATAAAAATGTAGATGTAGATGATAGTGATAACAATGCTGACGTAGATAATGGAATTGGAGAAATGATGTAGGATGTAGGGAATTATATGGAGACTATGGATGATAGTACTTTGCCATATACATTTGGTAGAATTGCACAAGATAATTTTAAGAAGTTATTGAAAGTAGCTTAAGAAGAATTATATCGAGGTGCTCTAATTTCTCACCATTATCTTTTTTTGTGAATTTCTTACACTTGAAGATATAAAATAGGTAGAGTAATAAATCTTTTGACATGTTGATTAAGTTGCTCAGTGATACATTACGAATTAAATAAATTGCTAAGATCTTACTATGATGGAAAACAAATTGTTAAGGGACCTAGGATTAGGAAATATATCAATACATGCTTGTAAGTATGATGGGGCTATCTTTTGGAAGGAGTTTAATGATCTTCAAGAATGTCCAATTTTTTGTATAACAAGGTGGTAAATGGATGATGGAAAAGTGAAAAAGATACCCCATAAAATTTTGAGATACTTCCCTATTAAATCACGTCTAGAAAGGCTTTTTATGTTAATAAAAATAGCCATAAATATGAGGTGACATAAAAAAGGCATTGATAATAATGTTATGCATCATTCAGTAAACTCAAATGCATGGAAAGAATTTGATAGGAAGTTTCTATGGTTTGTAAAGGAATTTTATAATGTTCGACTTGGGTTAGACTTTAATGGATTAATCCATTTACTAATATCATTTCTTCTTACAATATGTGGCCCTTCATTCTTGCGCGTAAAATATACCCTTATGGAAGTGTATAAATGAGCCCTTTTCTTATTGACTTTGCTTATTTCAGGGCCTACTGCTCTTAGTAAGGAAATTAGTGTATACATGTAACTACTAATTAGTGATTAAAAAAATCTTTGGGATGTTGGATTAGAAACTTATGATGCTATAGAGGTGAAAATTTTAAAATGCATCCGACTATTTTGTGGAGTATAAATGATTTTCCAACCTTTGACAAATTGTTTAGATGGACTACTAAAGGGGTATATGGCCTACCCTATGTGTAATAATCAAACTTATTTAGGAGGCTACATAGTAAAATATATTACATAGGACAACGTCATTACTTGGAACATAGGAATAGATGGTAGAGTAGCAAATTTTTTAATGGCAAAGTAGAGCATAGTGAAGTTCCATTATAGTTGTCACGTGATGATGTGCTTGATTAATTATCATATTTGTAAGATTTTATACTTATCAAATACCCAAGTAATAGAAAGAGAAAGAAAACTTCTCTTTATCTTAAGTAGAATAAAAAAGCATATTGTTTAGTATGCCATATTAGAAGGATTTACTACTGAGGCATTATCTTAATGTCTTGTATATTGAAAAAAACATTTGTGAGAATATTTTATGTACTTTGATGGGTATTGATCGTAAATTGAAATTGAATGAAATAATTAAGGTTATCTTAGACTTAGAAGACATAAATATATAAAAAGATTTGCATTTGAAAAAGGAGACAATGGGTCATGTATGATTCCAGTTGCATGTTAAATTATGTTAGAAAAAGATAAACAAACTTATTGTCAATTTCTTAAATTAGTTAAGTTTCCTGATGAGGCCAATTACTCATAAGCAAGTATGAAAATGGTTTAGGAACCGAGTAAACTACTCTTGAACAAATATGATAATGGAATATTGTCGTTAATAATACAATATTAACTTTTATTTATTTTCTTTTTCCTATAGATTGTACTATTACATAATTGTAAATTGCCAGAAGTAATGAAAACATTATATTCTTTGGCATGCGGGCCTCATATGTGGGAAAAAAATATACAAATCACATTGTTAATGGAGTTATATTTCACGTAAAGAATGTGCAAGTCATTTTGGAAGCCAAAATTGGGAGGTTGTTATTGAGGTACAACATAAGGATGCTTTTATTATTTTATGTAGAGTTACCTCTAAAATAATTGAGTTCGATTACATGAAGGATAAAAAGGTTGTTCATAGATTACATCAAAGATTAAAAGGTTTTTCTATTTAAATGTAAATGGTTTAATCTTAATGACAGGGGGATTAACATAAAGTGAATGGCAATATTACTAGCATCAATGTTAGTAACACATGTTCTGAAAAATGAACCATTTATGCTTACAAGTCAAATAAAACAATTGGAAAGTTATGTAGAAGTTTGAACATAGAAATCTTTTTTTATTTTTGTGAAAGGTAAAATGGTGAAAGGGGTGAAGATGGTGATGAAGTATATTAAGAGAATGAGTCGTATAGATTAAGTTATGTTTTTTTTCTTTAATTAAGAAATTGTGAGAAGGAAAGGGTGTATAGATTAAATGAAAGCACCATATTATTAAGGGTCCAAGTCATTTGTAGTTGTTCAAAATGAATATGTAAGATCTATACTTGCAAGTTATACTTAAATGAATAATCATTAAATCATTTATTGTGCCTTGATTGAGTTTCATAAAACATATTGAGAAGGAACTACATAGACAAGAGTATGATAGGATCATACTATATAAAGTCAGACTATAAAGAAGGTAAAGGATGGGTGTCATAAGAAATACAAAACAACCAAGTAAGTATAAAATTTTGTGTAATAATTTTGTTCATTTATTAATGCACTAGTAAGTAGTAATATGTGGTTTGAATACTGATTTTCTTATATTATTTTATAATAAGATGCAAGAGATATTGAAGAAGTTAAAGTTTGAGGGGAATAAGATTAGTATAAATGAGATTTGTGATACAATACTTGGTACTCATTTGACTTTTGTGAAAGACCCTAGCTATGGCCCTAAGCCAAATGTTTTAACCTCTATATATAAGATAATCATTGAATAACTTGACAACTTGAAAAGAAAAATAACAAGCTTAAGGCTGTATTATAGGCTAAAGTAATCAGGGAGAAGAAACTTTAGCTAAATTAGATAAATTAGAAACTTTAGCTTTAGCTAAAGTTATTTAAAACGTTACTTGGCCGGGATTATGATGGAAATGAAGAGGAAAGTGAAGGGTATTAATTCTATCTCCTAGCATTATTCTATCACTTCCAATATATATTATAATTTAATTTTAATAATTTTTTCTCAAATTACATAATAGAAGAAGATGAAACTAATGATTGATTATGTTGTGAATGGTAAAGTTATATGGTGTTTTTTTTTATTAGAACCAAATAGTTATCGTATTAATTGTCTCATAATACTTTTATTTGATTTTAATCAACCTAGTTATTTTTTATAGGTTTATGGACTTGGACTACGCTGGGTAGTCATCCAAGTTATGCTTAAATATTTTGTAATTTCAGCATCTTTGTTAGTATGTTAGACATATTGCAATTTGTGAAGTGATCTCTTTATTGTTTTATATATAAAGATTGCTCAAACTATTATTAACATCTTTTATAGGAAAAAGGATCATCCTTTAATGATATATTACCTTTGTTGGTAAAATTTGATGATATTTATACAATTTAACTTTATATATAGAATGCTCAACGTTTGGAACTAATAATATTTCTCTAAAATTTTAATTTTATAATAATAACTAAATAATACATAATAAAAAACTTGTTGATACATTATATACAAAAATTTTGAAATTTTCTCAACATCATCGATTATGAAAAAAGTTGCAAACAATGTTTAGTTATGTTTTTACATATTCGTAGTTAAAAGTCTTTTCTTACAAAATTAAAAAAAAGTAGTTAAAACATTTTACTTGCGAAACCAAAAGTGTAGCAACTAACATATTGCTACATTATAAAAAGTGTAGTAAAAAGAATATCTTTATTTTATAAAAATTGTAGCAAATAACATTTCAGTAAGTTATAAAAATTGAAGCAAATCTACGATAGATAAAAACATAGTCAAAAATTATTAACTAATTTTTATTTTTGTTGTCAATTTTTTTGCCAACGTTGACTTATATTCAATATTTAGCTACATTTTTTAGTGCTTTAGCTATAAAAATATTTTGTAGATAATACTTTTTATCTACAATAACTAAAAATGTTGCCTATGATTTTCAGCTATAAGGAATTGGCAATGCTTCATGTGACAAAATAAAAATGTCATAAGTAAGTATGGCCACATTTTTTTAACAATTGGCTATGTTTTTTCCGTTGCCTATTATCTACTTTGATGTAGTGAAGGTTAAGAAACTGTTTGAGCTTACTTCCCTACGTAGTCCATCCAAAATTATTACTATAGTTGTCACTTCTCATCTTTGGCATTCTTGTCTTGGTTATATTTCTCTTACTAGATTGGGATCATCAATTTTTAGTGTTTCATGGTCATCACTGATGGAGATTTCTAAGAGCTATTGTTTGTCCTTTAACTTCTTCCTCTATGGATGCTCTGTAATCATTATCTCCTTGTTCTGTTACAGACTGTTATTCTTTAATTTATCAACCTCTCTTATTTTCAGCTTTAACTCCCCTCCCTTCCTTTGCTTTCTTGTTTTCTTTTTATTTCTACACTCAATAATTTGGCAATACTACCTTCTAGAAAATTGTTCCTCTGTCTTATGTTTCTATTGACACTAAAATCACTCAATTTGGTTTAGTAATTTGGAAGATATGCCTCAAACATTTTCGGGCTGTTCATATTCAAAAATAGTGTACTATACACAACTTCTAGCCAAAAATTGAACATCTTAGAGACTGGATCACTATTTGACTTCTTCATATGATTTGTAGCTCTATTTCTCTAGTTTATTCCAAATCAAATATCATCTCATTTGGATATCTAGAGAAGAAGTGATGGTCAAAAGAAATAGGAGTGTCCAGTTTGCAAATTCCTCTCGGGTGGTTAGATCAATTGTAAGTCATGGCTACTATTGAGGAGAACAGTAACTTGATGTGACAAATAAACATGAGTCTTGCAATTAACTCATGGGCGTGAGAGAGGAAAGTCACAGGGGTGCAGGAGTCACGGGCGTGAGAGGAACATAAGTCTGCAAGAGTCATAAGTGTGACAGATAGACAAAAATTGGGTGAGAGCACAAGTCAGCCCCTCCCATATCTATCACTAAATCTCTCTCAAAATCAAGTCATTTGGATGTCTGGAGAAGAAGTTATGTTCAAAAGAAGCAACACTGTTCAATAAAAGAGAAAATCCCAAATGCACGATCGTGCTTAAACACGAGGGTGCAAATTTCACTTCATCTCCAAAGTCACCGTCGTGTTTATGCACGACGGTGCATTTTCGCTATACTCAAAAGTCACCGTTGCATGACAGTGCAAATCGATTTTGAACCCTAAAAGGCACGATGGTGCAATTCCACTTCTTCTTCTCCATCGACATCTCAACTTCTAACCTCCATAACTTTTGATCTAGAACTCTAAAATTTGTAAACTTTATATCAATAGAAAGCTTAAAGAAAGATCTACAACTTTTATGAATACCATTTTGTCAAAATCTCACTAGATCAATACAGTAAACTCATGGAAGGTTCAGATCAAACATTCAACTCTCAACTGTTCATTCCCAGAAAATTTCCAAACTTCCATTTTCCAAAATCCAACACTTCAAATTTTTATTTCTAGTCTTTCTACTCAACTCATTCACCATACGTTCATACTACCCCTAAATATGCAAAATTTAGTCAAGAACAATCAAAAGCCAAAAATTTATGGTTCATCCTATTCATGCTCTGTCACCTTTTCTACATTTTCAACATTTTTCCATATTCTAAATTTTCCTCTCAACTTTCATTTATACACTTATACCCATCTCAGATCATCATTTTGCAACTACTCTTCAACTCAAAAACCATTTTCCATCATCTCTAAAGCTTTCACCTACTCACGTATACACATACATATATATATATATAGACAGTGAAGAAACAGAGCACATCACCTTTTTCATACTTTTGTAAAACAATTTATCGGATTGAATTATTGTTTGTGTACCTGTATCCATGATTGCTTGTGATGTTGATTTGATTGATCGTATTGATTTCCTCTCGTCTTCTTCCGTTAGAGAATTCTTCAATGGTTCAGAAACATTATGATTCTATAAGTTGTTTCAACTTATATAGCATCACCAACGGACATGTCCTTTGGTAAATAGAAGAGAGAGAAAAAGGGTCTTTGACCCATTTGAGATCCAGTCGATAATACCCAATAACCATTATCTTGGGTGCTGTTATTGGACTAAAATTTATAAGTGACATGGGACATAAAAATTGTCTAACAACTTTATCTTCTAAACTAATTCCATACACCATATCATTTCTATTTCAATCTCTAAAAATCATTTCTACATCATCTATTCACTAACAATCCATCAAATACTAGATAACACTATATCCATATTTTCCATCCCATTAACACAATGTTCATGAATATATGCGTAAATCCCAAGTTCATGCAAATGACAGTGATTTCATCGCATTTATCTCATAAATCCACAACTCTAAAGGATTTACTCAATACTTACTTACTGAAATTTCCAAGATCTTCAACTATCCCGAAGCCTTAACTCCATGCAAATTTACGTATCTCACTTAAAGTTGACCAGCTTCGGTTCTTTCTTAGGGTAGAAGAAGCAAATAGAAAAGTGGAAGATGGTGTGGGATAAGGAAGAACAAGATTAACTCTTGGAAGGAGTTTGATAAAAAACTTTGTATAAGGAAGAAATGTGCAGAAGAAAGCTACAAAGAGGATATTTTTAAGACAAGAAAAACAGTGTGTTTGTCTTTCAAGGTTAAAAAAAATGTAGCTTTAACACTTGGCTTGGCAAGTGACAAATTGTCCAATTCTTAAGGCTTTAACTAGGTTCTCACTTAACTAGTTCAATCAAACTCCAAATTTTGCTCCAATTGACCCTAATCTTCCACTGACATTTTCTCAAAAATTCTAAAGTCATCAATGAAATTTCTTCAATATTATTAAACTTTTATTTCTATATCTATTCATCAATTTACTTGCCAAGTGACATTTTCCTAGTCCAATAATACTTAATATTTTCATAAATTTTTCCCAAAATTTACCAAAATTTTTTAAATCAATACATATATTCTCCACATTGATTTTTAATACTATAAATTCAAAATTCTCATATAACCACCTTTATAACCAATTATACTCGGAATTATTCATGAATGCATGTACGACTAGTTTCATGTGCAAAAATTTTCACAATTCATGTGTATGTGTTTGACATATTATGCATGGGCATGAAATGCATTTCTATTCTCTCATTAATCTTTCATATACCATATTTAGGGTTCTAACCCTCAATCTGGGAATGGGATGTTACACCCATGAAGTCCAAACATCATACATCAAATATCTCCATCTCCATGATGTTTGAAAGCAGATCTCATCTTTCTTTGATATGTTATCAACTCTTTGACACTTATCACACTTTACCATAAAATCTCGAGCATCCTTGAACAAAGTTAGCCAATAAAATCCACACTCTAAGACCTAAGTTGCAGTTTTGTTAGCTCCATAATGTCCTAATAAGTAGTTTGCAATATTTGTAAACCAAGGATGAAAAGGATTGTCTACCATCAGTAAAGCCCCATCAGGAAAACTCTCCTCGATTTCCTCTTCTTCATCATAATGCCCTCCCTTAAGTCTCAAGAGATGGTCCACTATAACAATTTCTGCCCCTTCTTGTCTTTAATCTAAATGTCAAATTCTTGGAGTAGAAGCACCAACCAGATAAGCCTAGCCTTGGCATCCTTTTTTGAAAAAAGATATCACAATGCTGCGCGATATGTAAAAATAATGATATGTAAAAATAATAACATGTGAGCCTAAAAGATAAGAACGAAATTTCTCACATGTAAATACCATAGTAAGTAACTCCTTTTTCGTAGTTGTGTAACTTAATTGTGCTCCCATCAATGTCTTGCTTGCATAGTAGATGGCATATATCCTCTTTTCATTCCACTGACCAAGGACATAACCGATGGCATGGTCACTTGCATCACACATAATTTCGAAAGGAAGAGTCCAATCCGGAAGCGTTCAATTGGGTGCAGATATAAGTTCCTTCTTCAACTTGTTAAAAGCATCCAAACAAGTATCATTAAATACAAAAGGCTCATCTTTAACTAATAAATGAGTTAATCGGATGCCCTTGATGTTGGTGGAGGTGGTAGCTTCTCAATTACTTCAATCTTAGCTCTATCCACTTCAATCCCTTTACATGAGATCTAATGGCCTAATACAATTCCGTCTTGGGCTATAAAGTGGAACTTCTCCCAGTTTAAGACTAGATGATACTCCGAACATCTTTGAAGCACTCTGTCTAAATTCAATAAACAATGATCAAAAGAATTTCCAAAAGCAAAGAAATCATCCATAAATACCTCCATAAAGTTCTCATTCATGTCTGTGAATATGGCCATTATGCATCTTTGGAATGTGGCAGGTGTATTACATAAACCGAACGATATCCTCCAATAAGCAAAAGTCTAATAAGGACAAGTGAAAGTAGTCTTCTCCTGACCTATGGGTATATAACCACCTGATTGTACCCTAAGTATCCATCAACAAAATAGTAAAATGCATGGCCAACCACCCTCTCTATCATTTGGTCTACAAAAGGTAAAGGGAAGTGACCTATCTTGGTGGCAAAATTGAGCTTCTGGTAACCAATACATACTCTCCAATCTGTGATGGTCCTAGTCGAAATCTTTTCACCTTTTTCATTTTCCATCACTGTCATACCTCCCTTTTTAGGTACACACTGTATCGAACTCACCCACTCACTATCTAAAATGGGATAAATAATCCCTACATCCAACAACTTTACTACCTCCTTCTCCACAACCTCTTACATGTTTGGATTTAACCTTCTTTATCACTCTCTCACTGTTTTGCACTCTTCTTTTAGGTTAATCCTATGCATCACCACATTGGGGCTAATGCCCCTAATATCAAAAATTTGCCATCCCATAACTCTCATCCTTTTCCTAATGGTCTCCACCACTTTCTCTTTTTTCTTAAAATCTAATTAGTTCAAGCTAATGATTGGAAGGATATGGTTTTCACCTAAAAAGGTGTATCTCAAATGAGAAGGTAAGGTTTTAAGCTCTAACATGGGGGGCTTAATGAAAGAAGGTGGTGTTGGTGTATCTGTTCTCTCCAACTTCTCTAACTCGACTTCCTCATATAAATACTCTTCTCGCATACTCTTATCCTTAAGCACTTCAGTAACTTCATTAACTTCCTCTTCAACCTCCTTCATACATTCATCCACAATATCAATCTTCATACATACATTACCATCCCTCGGTTTCTTCAAAGATTTAGATATATTAAACTCAACCTGTTTATCACCAACCCTCAAAACAAGTTTTCCCTCATGCACATCAACTAATGCCTTACCAGTATTCATAAAAGGTCTACCCAAAATCAATGGACAATTTTTATCAGCCTCAAAATCTAATACCATAAAATCAACAGGAATGATAAATTTATCTACTTTTAACAACATATCTTCTACAACTCCATATGATCTCTTTATGGATTGATTTGCAAGTTAAATCAGCATAAATGTTGGTTTAACCTCTCCTAGTCCCAATTTTCTGAAAATAGCTAAAGACATCAAGTTAACATTTGCACCTAAATCACATAAGCATTTAGAAAATTCAAAGTCACGAAAAACACATGGAATCGTAAAACTCCCTAGATCTTATAGTTTTGAAGGCTTCATGCTTGAGATAATCTAACTATAATTCTCTGTCAAAGTGATAGTTTGATTATCCTCCCAAGTATGTTTGTGTGTCAATATGTCCTTCAAAAACTTCGTATACTTAGGCATGCACTCCAAAGCTTCCACCAATGACAAGTTGATTTGAAGTTTTTTCAATTTCTCCAAAAACTTGGAAAACTGAGTGTCCCCTTGATGTTGTCTCACCCCGTTATGGATATGGAAGTTTATGCTTGTATGGTGGTGGTGGCATATAAGTCCTCTCTTCTCCTTTCTCTTCTTGAATCTCCTTACCTTTTCCTTTTTCTTGGCAATCCTTTTTCACACTTGGTTCCTCCATTTTCTTGCCACTTCGAAGTGTGATAGCCTTTAATTGTTCCCTTGGGTCGACCTCGGTATTACTTGGTAAGCTACCTGCACTTCTAGAAGACATGGCATTAATAAGTTGACCTAGTTTTACCTTCAAGTTATGGATAGATGAGGCATGTATCTTCACTATCTGATCAAACTTTGCCTCCATTCTCTTTTGAGTTTCTTACTAGCTCAAAAACATCCTCTTTTAGTTCTCTTCTTGATTTGCTAGTCTGGACCCTAAAACATTCATTAACTTGTCCATTTTTTTTTCAAAAATCCAAGTCTATCTTGTTAACATCTCAGAGGTCCTTGTTGTTTTGCTTGGCAACCTGCATTATTAGTATTCCAAGAAAAACATATTATAAGTATTTGAGTACAGATTGTTACCTAACTGTGGATGGCCCAAGTAACTTACTTGTTCATTGCTACTAGCTCCCAATAAGAAACATTTTGTTGTACAATGGTTATCTTGCCTGTATAACTCACACTGTGATTGCATAGCTTTGGCTGTAGATGAAGATGCTCCTTGTATGTTGCTCAACTGCTTAGTGAGGGCTATGATTTGTGCCTGCAAAGCAGTAATAGAGTCAATTAGGATCTTACCTTTTTGCCTTCTGCCCTTGTCTACTCCTCTCACTTGACTACATGCAACTGTTGCTCGCCAATTCTTCCAAAAGATCATGAGTTGCATTGATAGTTTTCCTCATCCAAGATCCTCCTGTAGCTGCATCTGTGGTCCCTCTTGTGCTCTGATTAACACCATTTTAGAATGTTTGCATGAGGAAATCCGTTGGAAGGTTATGGTGAGGACAACTTCTCTATAGTTCTTTAAACCTCTCCCAAGCTTCATATAAAGACTCCCCATCTCTTTGTTAAAAATTTGTGATTTCCTTAATAATCCTTGTCATCTTGGTCAATGGGAAGTATTTAGTCAAAAATGCCAGGGATAGTTATTCCCCAAGTATTAATCTGCTCCAATCTGAGTGAATTGTACCACACCTTCACTTGATCTTTCAAAGTCAAAGAAAATAATTGCAACCTCACATCATCGTCAAACATCCCATTAAACCGAAAAGTGTCACATATCTCCAAAAAATTAGCAAGATGGGCATTAGGATCTTCATTGGACAACCTATAAAATTGCACACTACTCTGAAGAATGTTGAGGAGTGTTGGTTTGATCTCTAAATTGTTAGCTTGAATCACTGGCCTCGCAACTCCTTAAGGACTAGCTCGTGGTCTCATAAAGTCCATCAGTGTACTTTTAGCCCCTAATTGTTCTCTTTCTCCCACCATATTTCTTTGTATAATGTCTTGGCACTTCGCTCTTCTCAACTGTCATTCATGCCTTGTGATATCTACTAACTCTTCGTCGCGAAATTTAGTATTCCTGCGTATGTTCCTTGTGTTCATACACCTGCAAAGACACAAGGAAAATTATCAAAAATTCTTAAATCAAAGAAACCCAAAACAAACATGCTCAACAAACAATCCTCGGCAACGACGCTAAAAACTTATTGAATGCAAAACACGCTATTAGTCTTACACTCAAAACTGCAGGTATATAGATCGTACTTGTAGTTGGAAGCAGATATTGATCCCATGAGGATTGGCTTAGGCACCACTTAATTCAAGTTGTTTTTTGTTTGAGAAATCATTTCACTTGAATTTAAAAAAATAAATAAATATAAAGAAAACTAAAAGTAACAGAAAATAATGCAACCCAAACCAAAATCGTAAACTAAGACTTGGAGAAAAATTAAGATTAAACATTAGACTTATCATTATCCCTATTTTCTCGTCTCTAATTAATTGATTCAATTTATGCTTGACCTAAGATTTCCTAAAATTCTAGCTACCCTATCTCAAGGTAAATATCACTAGTTAAATAAATTATAATTAACTTTAGGATCTCTCAATATACAAAGCCTTTCTTAAGCATTTAACTAGATATGAAGCTATCTTATAGGCAGTGTATTGATCTATTGAAATCTCTTCCTAATAAATCAATAACTTGTCATTTATGGGTCTATTAATAATCAACTCTCGTTGTACAATTAACGTAGATTACAAAGCTCACTCTCTCGATTTATTGCAAGATTTAAGCACAATAAATAACAAAAATATATATATCATTAAATCGATAACCAAAGGTTCACAAATAGTTCAATCAACAAACCCTAAAAATTGTTTTAGTCAATCATAATGTCTATAACATCCCCAACAATCAAGCAATCCATAATAAACATGCTAGAAGAGAAAGAAATTGAAATAAAATTAGACAGGGTAGCTCCTCCTCTTCTTTGCCCGAATCTGGAAAATCTGGATAACGGGTTGCTCTTTTCCCAATCGAGAATGAAACCTTGAATCTCCACCTATCTATAGGCTCTCAATATGTCTTTTGGCTCCAGGGAGCAAGTTCCATGACCATCTAGCGGCTCTCGAGATTCTCCTCTTTATAAAGTCACAAAAACCTAGAAAAATTACAAGAAACCCTACATGTCTCTTTTACTTCTAGTTCCCATGATCGTGGGAATTATACTTATGCTTCCCATGATCATGGATTATCTTGACATAAACTTTCTCCATAGATTTTGCACGATCGTGGGAAACATGTCCTTTTCCATAGTTGTGGGTTCTTGTTTTCTCAACAGCTTCACTTCTCTTCGCTTCTCTTGGTCCATAGTTCAATCACAAAGGTATCCACCCTCCATTCCTAGACCAAAATGATCAATTCCTACCCTAAACTAATATCAAACACAAAAGAATAACCATGAAGATCAAACTAAACAAAAACACACAAAGCAAGTCCTCAAACACAATAACACTAACATATCATGTAAGCAACACATACCAAATACTTAGAAAAACACATACTAATGCACAACTATCAATAAACTTCTATGTTGTAAAACAATTGACAATTAATAATTGGAAACAATATGGATTAGAAGATGTTTTAGTAAACAATAAGGATGTTTCCGCTTTAAATTCTCCAACTTTGAAGAAGCATAGAAGATAGTGCATGTTGTATTATGGCATGTGAACAAAAAACCTCTACTACTTAAAGTATTGCACTGTGAATTGAAAATTGAAGAAGTTAAACAAGAAAACATTCTAAAATGGATTTGCATTCATAATACACCATTAAATTACTAGACTAAAACTGGGCTTAACCACTTAGCTAACTTTATTTGAAATCCAATTTGTATGGAACAAACCATAAACTATTTGAACTTATAATCAAGAAAAAGTATAATAGGAAGAAGAAAACTCCATATGTGGAGTTAACCTTATAAAAATTCTAGCATGGAACATAGGAGGACCAAATGCTCCTTAAATTTTTTTTTAATCAAAAGTCTTATTACTCAAAATAAAATTATGATTGCTGGAATTTTGGAACCCCATATGAAGCAAGGTATCTGCAACCTGCTTAGATATCTTCCTAATCAATAAAGAGAACTTACAAACTATAGTTGTCACCCTAATGCTAGAATTATGTTCCTTTATCACTTTTCCTTAATGAATGTAATCACAAGGCTCTTTTTAGATCAAATCATTCACTTAGAAGTATACTTCAAGAACTCAGTCCAATTGCTACTCATTTCACTCATCCATGCTCAAAACATATCTTATTAGAGGGCATTCTTATGGAATCAAATAAGAGATGCAGTTATAAGCAACATAACATCTTGGCTTATAATTAGTGATTTGAATTCAATACTTAAGGTTGAAGAAACAGAAGAAAGTAGATCCATTGGGAATCTTTGCTCTAAGTTTAGGAGCTATATAACTTATGCTCAGTTATCTACTCTTCCTTTTGGAGGAAAATTTTCTCCTGGAGCAATAATCAATCTAGAGTAAATTACTTTTGAAAGAAATTATCTTGTAGCCTTGCAAATCAACATTGTTTTATAGCTTTCCTGAGTTACTTCTTTATATACACCTATAATAGCCTCTTATATCACTCAGCCATTATCACCTAACTAACTTCTCTAAGTCTACTAAATCCTTTAATATTTAATAATTTTTTGCTTGATCTAGTAGGATTTGATGAAGGCATTTAGAATGCTCTAAATGTAAGGATCAATGTTACCAAACAATTCATATATGCTAGAAAAATTCAGAATATCAAGTAGGAGATGAAAATGCTATTCTTGAAGAATATTGGAAACACTCATCATCTCCAAAACATTGCTAGGAAGGACCTATAGAAAGCTCTGTATTATCTCTACATCAATCTTTTGTTTACACAACTATAGGAAATGGAGAAGATCGATATGCTAAATTTCTTCAGGGCTTAACCTATGATTTCTCTCTTATGAAGCAAACATTTTTAAAGAAGTGTTATAAAGGCAATCTCTTTTAGCACTTATTGTACAAATCTAATGATTAATAAAAGGCATTTTTGTTAATTTGATGTTCATGTTCTTTATGAATTGATAATGATCTTAAATAGAATTAATGAAGTCCTTGATACATTACATAGCATAAAGGAAATCATGATGAGATCATGATAATGAGATTCCTATCATATGTAATTATGCTAGTATTTAAATTATTCATAGTCACAGGATTAATGAGATGGGATAGTATTACTCTGGATAGAGTAGCACATGTTATACTCCTTGGTTGGATCAAGTAGTGGATCTCATAAGTTGTAAGCATGAGTTGTTTAGAGTTAACATACGGATGCTTACTAAGAGTAGAAAGTACATTGGATGACTTTCCATAGGAGAATTATATGGATAACCTATTATAGTGTCAGTGATAGTCTCATCATAACAATGGTGCAAATATCCTTATACTTGAGATGCTCAAGGATATCTTGGATATTGATCCTGTACTTTGACTCCATTCCTCATTATCTCTTAGAGGTTTCTTATAGGGTAGTGATTAGGTGCAGCTTGAGGTACTCAAAGGTAATTGAGTAGCCAATAAAGGAGTCACCACTCCTAATGGAAGGATGATACCTATGACCTTTTGTCGGGGTCATTACCTAGGAATCTTTGGCCAAAGTAGAAATATCATGAAGATAGTCTTCAATGAAATATCTAATTGAATAATGAGCCTTAGGGACAAGAACTAACATCACTTGGGCTAGATGTGACGTAATCAGTCAAATGGGAGTTGACATTTTAACCATACTCTGAACCAAGTGGGGTATAGATGGTGAAAGGACGAATTTCGTGGGAAAATTTTCTATGAAAGGGTTCATAGTCAAACCAGTAGCTTTCCGACCAATTAGGGGTCATGATATGTTACTAGATACCACTGATGACTTGCTTAGATTTAGTGTTAATTCAAGTGGCCAACATTATCGGGAATCTAATGGGTCACACGCATCGGAGATGTAAAAAATGTAGATAGTGATCTAAGATATGAGAGAATGTTTTGGAATTATATCGCAATATGATCTTGATAAGAAACATTACAAAGGAATGAAAGAAAGCAAAGGTTGTATGACTGCCAGCCTAAAAAATTTCCAAACTCCTAACAAACATTTCAAGCCAAATTAAGTGGCATTCATGGACATTTAATACCAATTATTCCTCCATTCCTGATGGGGGTTAGAGGAGGCCAAAATTTGGCAAAAACTCACTCATTTTTATACATAGTATTGTAAGAAAACTAGTGAGACATGTGAAGAGTTCATCTTATACACACTTATTCTTTAAACTATTATCTTAAGAACATACTTCAAAGCTACCACTTTGTGTGTGTTCTAACCATTCTTCTTAAGAGGTTCAAGCTTTGTTTTTCATGTGGATATCATTAGAGATGTCCTCCTATGGTCATTGTGGTTTACAATAACCCAAAAAAGTGAAGACAACAAAGAACGAAGGAGTTTGTAAGGTACATATCTTAAGTTCATATGTTTTTTTACTACATCTAATGGCACATGTTTGATTCTATATTTTTTGGGTTTTATTTTATTCTCCACTGTGTATTTTTTCATATGTGTGATGCAAGTGATGCATAATCAGAACCCAACAGTGGTATTAGAGTCATCTTCTGCCTATTATTTGTAGTTTCTATTACATGTGTAATAGGATTGCAGGGTTGTGACAATTGTGGGTCTATTCTTAGAAAATTAAAACTTAACTTATGAAAAAACATTTTCATGATTTTCTTTCACTTACCTGCTCATGAAATGCTTGTAGATGGTTTTAGTGATTGAAAATTGATTTCAATGTTATTGAAATATTTATTGTCGAATTTTTAACAATATGCGGGAAAATTGTTCTCTGCTGAGCATATGTTGTTAGTTGGCTAAATTGATAGGGTTTAATATTCTTTTCATGGAATTTGATTCTGAAAATTTTATGTAAACAAATTTAGTATGTGTTTACACGTCTGGAATTTTTCCAAAATTTATTAAAAAATTTATAATAAATTTTCAAACAGTAATCATATGTGGTCTGCTTTGAAGAAATTGATGGATCTGTTTTGTTTCGTAATTTTTTATGTTTATGTTTCGGTTATAGAACCTTAAATATTTTTTTGATAAAATATGTTATTTTGATGAATGAAATATGCAAAAATCATTTTTCTTGAATTAAGATATCCGGAAAAAAAATTAGATGTCAAATTTGGCATTTTTAGCATCTCAATGGTGTTTCAATTATCTTCATAATTTTTAGGTGATTTCAAAATCATTTTGATGAACTTGAAATTACCTGGAGATGCATGAAATGATGATTTGATGTTCTAGAAATTTTTGGAAATTTTGGAAATTAATTTTGAATTAATTTAATTAGAGCATTATTTTTTAGTAAGATTAGAAATTGGCCTGTGGAATCAAATTAAAATGTTTTAACTTTGACATCAAATAATCAATTTTAAGGTGAATTAATTTTTGGAATTAAGAGTTTAATTTAATTTGATTAATATTAAATTCTAAATCAAAATGACATACAAGATTAAATTTAGCCAAGATAACGCTTAGCAAGAAATTTGATTCAAGAGTTGAATTAACCTCCAAAATGTAGGATCTGTAACTTGTCACAATGAATTTGATGTGTTCACACCATTATTCTTATAAGGCAAAACTTCTAGAGTGCCCAATTGACTAATAATAGTTCTTGGAGTTGGAGGAAACTTATTCGGGTTAGAAAAATTATTGGGAACCATTTCAGATTTAAGATAGGAAATGGAATTTCCACTCTTTTATGGCAAGACCCTTGGCACCCTAGAGGTATCCTTAAGGATCTCTCAACACCTAAAGCTATCAATGGTTTAGAATTTCCAATGAATGCAAAAGTAGCTGATATTATCATAGACAATATGTGGTGCTAGCAAGATGCCACAATTGAGACCATTCGTGCACTCGAGCCTTTAATATATCAACCTTATGGAACTCAATCGTATAGATTAGAATGGACTGCAAGCCCCTTAAGAATGTATACAATTGCTTCAAGATGCACTTTGATGAGACCACCTTCTTTGAAAGTACCTTGGCATAAATTAGTGTGGCATAAAGGTTCCAACCTAAGGTATGCCTTTATCTTGTGGTTAGCTTTCCTTAATAAGCTAGAGACAAGAGATCAACTCCTTTATACTTATATCCATAATCATTGCTCCCTGTGCTACTTGGATAATGAGTCTACTAACCACCTCTTCTTTAAATTTTCCTTCTGAAAATTAGTGTGGCTACACTGCCTCAGCCACTTTTAGATAAACATTCCAAACTTGCTAAACCTTTAATTTCTTCTACTTTGGTTTAACTACCCTCAAAGCCACAGAAACATTAACCTCAACATTTTTATCATTCTTCTTTCAGTTATTGTGTACAACTTATGGTCCGAGAGAAACCTTAGAACCTTAAAAAATGCAGCCATTTAAGTGGGGAACATAAATACTAAAGTGATCTTGCAGGTAATGGAACAACTCAGCTCAAACACTCAGAGTAGGTAAAGAGAGGTTACTGGCTTGTTTTCTTGTTTTTTCTAGTAATTATTTTGCAGGTGTGCTAACTGGTTTGGGAAAGCAATTTTTATCTCACTCATCGACAATCTATATCAATGTGAGCATATTTGCAAGGCATGGATTGTCATTACAGCTTTAGGAAAATGAAAGGAAACTCACTCTCTTTGTTAGTAAGAGAGGCATAAAATGTAGTATTGATTAAACCTAAAAAAGCAATGAAGATTATTCATGGTAGACCAAGCTACAAGGTCCACTCCTTTGGTAATTTATCAATAGGAGAGCCCCTACTACCCAAATGAGAAGGAGTAGTAGAAAGTCTTGATTAGTTTTCTGTTGCTTGAGACTCTATATGGAACTAATTGTGTTTTTTTGGAACTGCCATTAAAAAAAAGGTTATTTAGTATAGTTGGATGTGAAAGACATCTATAGTTCATCTCCCAAAGTAGGATTCGAACCAACGACCAGTCAGTTAACAACCGACCGCTCTACCACTGAGCTACTGAGGAACAACAGGAGATTCACTAGTAAGATGGTCTTTGATATGATCATTTTGGTTGCTAGATATGGTGTAGGCATGCTATTGGGGTTGTATGGTCTAGGGGAATAATTTATGATTCCTCATGCTTTTTTGTAAGTTCCCTTTTGGATGGGGTAAGAGATTGCCATCTTTGGAAATCTCCTGATGTACATCTTTTTTATTATTTATTTATAAATTTTTTGAATTACCAAATTTTTTTTGATGTGTTTAATTTTATGCATTAAAGGATGCATGTTAGGAGTGTGAGTGGGCTTGCATGATGGATGATTATAGAATTAAGCCCAATATGATTGGGGTCTCCATATCATGCCATATAGTTATAGTAACTATATATATATATATATACACACAAGACCATCCTATTTAGATGAGACCTAAGTAGAAACCCCTCATTTAGAATATTAAAACTAATGCTTGCCATTAATATGGTGAGAACTAAAGTTCTTTTAGAGTTAGGGTTATTGGGCAAACTTAAGCCCGCTCTACACAAATATGTTCGAACCATGGAAATAGGGTTTTTGGATTAATGGGTAGTTTTAACCAGAAGCGTTGATTTGTTGGGAAAATCGAAGGTCAATGTGGAGAGACGTAAAGTTGGGTAGTATGCATGGGATGTACATCCATTAAGAGTTGATAGCCCAATGTGTGTGCATACGTAAACAGTTGATAGCATTATATTCGATAGTTGCATTATAAATGCAATTGGTATGACCGATACCTACCGATTGACCTAAAGTGGCTTGTTAGGCAAACCTAAGGTCATTCCTAGAGATATTGGATATTGACCCACTAGGAGAACTTCTGTACAAGTTCAGTTCATATTGAGGTTTACAGATTCGTGAGAAAATAGTGGGAGCCATAATGTATGTTAGTAAAGTCCTAATTCACATGCATTTACGAACAGTCTAACTTCTTTTTTCTCTTTGAGACTAGATTGTAAGAATCGACATCATGAACACTAATGTGAACAAATGCTCACATATGGAAGATAATAAGTTAATTGGACCCAACTTCCTAAACTGGCTTAAGAACATGAGAATAGTTCTCAAGTCGAAGAAACTAAGCTACATCGTGGAAGACCTACTGTTAATGTTTCTAATAGTGATGAGAAGGTATATAGAAAGCATCTTGATGATAGTGAGATGGCTAGTTACATAATGCTAGCCACTATGTCATTGGAATTGCAAAATCAATATGAGGCTATGGATGTTCATATGATAGTCTATCATCTGAGGGAGTTGTTTGAAGAGCAAGCTAGATTCGAGACCTC
Source organism: Erythroxylum plowmanianum (assembly GCA_025531925.1). Lineage (NCBI taxonomy): Eukaryota > Viridiplantae > Streptophyta > Magnoliopsida > Malpighiales > Erythroxylaceae > Erythroxylum > Erythroxylum plowmanianum. Next base: position 9,986,358 of record JANVCQ010000230.1, read on the forward strand.
GAGGTTGCTCTTTCAACCAAAGATGGTTAAAGGGACATCTCTATTGCAATATGCACTGAAGATGAATGGCTATATTAAGATGTTGACTCCCTTAGGTTTCCTTATGGATTATGAATTAAGTATAGACTTAATTATGATTAGTTTGACTGATAGTTATTCACAATTTGTGCATAACTATAGGATGAACCAAATATCCACCACGATTCCTAAATTTATCAATTTGTTCAAAACATTTGAGCCATTTGTTAGGAAGGACAGTATAGCTGATGCCGGTGGACTCTTTTAGTTCGAGGAGGAAGAACCAAAAAAAGAAGATGTCTATAAGGCCTAAGGGAGGTGTGGCCAAGAAGAAAACTAAAGACTGCCCCTAAGGGAACATGCTTCCACTGTGGCAAGGATGGCTATTGGAAGAGGAACTGTAAGGCCTATAAGGATTCACTGAAGTAGAAGAAGGCATCAGATGCCCCATCTACTTTAGGTATATTTGTTATTGATATTAATACTATTTCTAATAATAATATATGGGTATTAGATACCGATTGTGGCTCACACATATGTAATGATATCCAGGGCTTCAAGAACAGTAGACAACTCATCAAGGGAGAGTCGGACCTATATGTGGGAAAAAGAGCAAGAATTGCTGCATTAGCTATAGGAACTTATATATTGACACTCATTAATGGGCTTGTAATAGAATTAGATGATTGTTTTACGTACCTGTATTGACTAAGAATATTATTTCAGTTTCTAGTCTTAGTAAAGCTAGTTTTCGTTTAAATTTTAATAACAATGGTTGTTCTATTAATTTGAATGGAATTCTTTATGATATGAGTGAATTATGCAATGGGATATATATATTAGATATTTCCAATCCAATTTTAAATATCAACAACAAGATAATGTGAAATCATCTTACTTATAGCATTGCCGCCTTGCCATAAAAGTGAGAGAAGCATGACTAAATTACATATGTGTAATAGTTTAAGGTCATTTGATTTTGAATCATATGACACATGTTGATATGTAATTTCCAAATTTTAAATTAAAACCTCTTATCCTACAAGTACACAAATCAAAATTCGCAGTATAGATAGGTATCGTCCCATAAAGATGGGTTAGTCACCGAAATGATCCAAATTTTGTTTTGTTCAGGAAACTCAAATAATTAGATTTGAAAGATCCAAAATATAAAAATTAAGAGTCATAAATACACACTTTAGGGTTCTCACAAAAGTAAGAACACAAATTTAGAAAATGGTGAATCAAAGTATCAATTTAACAACTTAGAATTGTCATTACCTAACTATGTATTCTCTCACTTCAGCAATGTTCATTATGTTTAGTCCAACATTTCCTAATGTCCTGGTTCTTTCACTCTCATTAATTGAACCAAATAAGCCCTGTTTAATGATGTAAATGAATTATGTCATCTCACACTTCCCATTTTTCACTTAACCATTAAAAGGATATGAACATATTTTTGGACAGCCATTTTCCCATTCAAGATCTCTCTCCAAATGGGAAGGTAACTTGATATATGGAGCATTCTTGGTGTAATCCCACTCTCTTGGCACTTACTAACACATTTCTTAGCTCCATATATCTATGTGAGTTAATTATGGACAGCCATATGCCATAAACATCAAACAACATCAAACACATCCTTAACATTGAATAAAGTGAGGTACTACACAGTTTAGGAAATAACAACCCTAATAAATACTTATAAATCCATAAAAACTCATCCAACATGTTCATAACATATCCATACATCCTTCTACATCAAAAATACAAAAAAGAAGCAATAAAAAGAAGAAGTAAGGCTTATTTGTTGAAGAGCAAAGCTGGAATTCTATGGTGGCAGATTTGTGTCTCCTTGAAATCCTTTGATTCCACCTTGAATTCTCTTAGTTTATCCCTTAAAAATGAGTTCTTATCTCTCCCTTGGATGTCTTGCACGATCTTCCCCCTTTATAGGGTATAAAATTGAGTTTTTATACCCCATTTAATGCTTAAAACAACATACGAAGGAGGAAGTTGCCAGCTAGAATTTTCTAGAAAACTCTATTTTCTATCTTGACTTTAATCCATCCTATCATATTTATTTCTTATCCAAATTGGACCTTTATTTCACCAATTTGAAGCTGAATTTCTTCTCTTTATTTTGTATTAAAAAATAAAAAATCCAGTAAGCATTGTATCTTGCAAAAGCTTAAAATTGGTGATGGGTCAGCCAAGGAAAATTCCAGCTTTCCTTTGGGCGCATGACTTGCTTTCTCTTTAGTTCTTCAATCCTTCCATCCATCAAAACCACCTTCAAACCTATTGATTAACAAAAAAAATCACTTAATTATTCCCAAAACACATGCAATTCATACCAACATAATGTAAGAAAAAGACATGTAACATTGCCATGAAAAATTTATGCAAAACCTAATCTTAAAGACCTAATTCACATACATAATCATGCAATTATATGAAACTAAGAAAAAACATAAACTAAACAAGTTAACAACAATCAGTTTATCATGACTAACTAACAAATTATCCTAAGAAAAGTATGTACAAATGCCACTTATTACATGTGAATCTTGCTTATTAGGAAAGAAGACAAAGTTACCCTTTAAGGGAAAGGGTGAACGAACTGCTGGGCTATTGGACTTAATACATTCAGATGTATATGGTCTGATGTTCATACATGCCAAAGGTGGTTAGATATACTTCATTAACTTTATCAATGATTATTCACAATATAGGTATGTGTATCTTATGAGATACAAATCTAAGGTTTTTGAAAAAGTTCAATGAATTCAGAAATGAAATAGAGAAACAGTTGGGTAGAAGTATTAAAACACTTCAATCAGATTGAGGTGGTAAATACTTAACCCAAAAATTTCTAAATTATCTTAAAGATATTAGGATAGTATCCTAGTGGACTCTACTTTACACACTGCAACATAATAGTGTGGCAAAAAGGAGAAACCGATCCTTATTGGGTATGGTGAGATTAATGATGGACTTATCAAATCTGCTAAAATCCTTTTGGGGATATGCACTCAAGACTATTGTTTATGTGTTAAATAAAGTTCCTTCAAAGTCAGTTGATTTTACTACATATAAGATGTGGATTAATAAGAAACCCTATCTTTCTTATATTAAAGTTTAGGGTTGTCTAGCTTACGTGAAGCAAATTCAGTCAGATAAGCTAGAAGCCAAATTTAACAAGTGTGTATTTATAGGATATCCTAAAGAAACGATCGGATATATGTTCTATAATATTTTGGAACAAAAGGTGTTTGTATCAAAGCATGTTTTCTTTTTAGAAAAATAGTTTCTTTCAAAAGAAGACAACGGGAGCAAAATTGAACTTATAGAAGTTCAAGATGATCAAATAGATACAAATCAACTACCTGAACCAGAGACTATTGTTCATAATGATGAAACAATACTTTAGCCTTCTGACACATAAGAAGTTCGTAGGTTCAGTAGGATACCTTATGCTCCAGAGAGATTTAGATTTCTCATAAGTGAACATAATGACGTATTGCTCGTAGAAGACGCTGAGCCTACTAGCTATATAGAAGTTTTGAAGAGTTCAGAATCTAACAAATGGCTTCAAGTCATGAAATCCAAAGTGGATTCCATGTATTAAAAACAAGTATGGACTTTAGTTGACCCACCCAAGGGGATAAAACCTATAAGGTGTAAATGGGTTTTCAAGAAGAAAACTGGCATGGAGGGTAATTTAGTTACCTATAAAGCTAAACTTATAGCTAAAGGTTGTCATAAATAAACAAGGAGTTGACTATGATGAAACATTTAACCTAATAGTCGTGCTTAAACCCATTAGGATACTCCTAGCTATTGATGCTCATTATGATTATGAGATATGGAAAATGGAAGTGAAATAACTTTCCTTAATGGAAACCTAACTAAGGACGTGTACATGACACAACCCGATGGTTTCATATCCAAAAACAGCGAAAAGTTATGCATGCTTCAAAAATCCGTTTATGGATTATGTGTATAAGAAGGTTAGTGGGAGTAATCATATTCCTTGTGTTGTCTAAAACTGATGTCTCAGCTTTACAATCAGTCAATATTTGGTTATCTAAGAATTTCTCCATGAAAGACCTTGAAGAAGCAACTTTTATTTTAGGGATAAGAATCTATAGTGACATATCTAAAGTTACTTGGTCTTTCTCAGTCTACATATATAGACAATATCTTAAAGAGATTTAGCATGGAGCAGTCTAATAGAGCTTATTTGCCCATGACATATGGGATTACACTCTCGAAATATATGTGTCCAAAGACACAAGATGAGAGGACTCGCATGAATTTGATCTCTTATGCTTCAGCTATCGGATCAATCATGTATACTATGTTATGTATGAGACTCGATGTATCATATGCTCTAAGTGTTATGAGCAGATACTAATCAGATCTTGGTGAGGGTCATTGGGTGGTTGTCGAGAATATCCTTAAGTACTTGAGAAGAACTAAGGATGTATTCCTGGTATATGGAGAAGCAGATCTTATTGTGAGAGGGTATATAGATGCCAATTTCCAATCTAACAAAGATGACTCCAGATCCCAGTCAAGATATATTTTCATATTGAAAGATAGAGTAGTTAGTAGTAAGAGTTCCAAATAAGAGACAACTGTAGATTCGACAACCGAAGTAGAGTATATTGTCGCTTCAGAAGTAGCAAAGGAAGCAATTTGGATCAAGAAGTACATCATGGAACTTGGAGTGGTTCCTAGCATTATTAACCCAATACAGTTGCATTGTGACAACAATGGTGTCATAGTGCAAGCAAAGGAACCAAAGTCTCATAAAAAATCTAAACATGTACTCAGGCGATCCCATTTAATTAGAGAAATCATTGGTAGAAATGATGTCAAGAAAGATCAAATGCCTACTGATCAAAATATTGTTGATCCTTTGACTAAGCCAATTCCCCAAAAGAGATATGACTCTCATGTACCTCCTATGTATTAGATACAATGGTGATTGTTTTTAATGCAGGTGGGATGTTGTTAAAGAAGTGCTCTAAAGGAAATTACCTTTGACACTTATTGTACAAATCTTTATAATTAATAAAAGGCATTTTTATTAATTTGATGTTTATGTTCTTTATGAATCGATAATGATCTTAAATACAATTAATGAAGTCCTTGACACATTATATAGCATGAAGGAAATCATAATGAGATCGTGATAATAAGATTCCTCCCATTTGCAATGATGTTAGTATTTAAATTATCCATAGTCATAGGATTAATGAGACAGGACATTATTGCTTTGGATAGACTAGCACATGTTATACTCCTTGATTGGATCAAGTAGTGGATCTCATAAGCTGTAAGGATGAGTTATTTAAAGTTAACATGTTGATGCTTACTAAGAGTAGTAAGTACATTAGATGACCTGCCGTGAGACAATTATATGGATAATTTATTATAGCGTCATTGATAGTCTCATCATAGCAATGGTGCAAATATCCCTATACTTGAGATGCTCAAGGATATCTTAGATACTGATCATGTACTTTGACTCCATTCCTCATTGTCTCTTATAGGTTGCTCATAGGGTGGTTATTGGGTACAACTTGAGGTACTTGAATAGCCAATAAAGGATTCACCACTCCTAATAGAAGGAGATGATACCCACGACCTTTTGTTCGGGTCATTACTCAGGAATCTCTAGCTAGAGTGGAAATGTCATAAAGATAGTCTTCATTAACATATCTAACTGAGTAATGAGCCTTGGGGACAAGAAGTAACATCACTTGGGCTTATGTCACATCTAGTGGGAGTTGACATTTTGAACATGATCTGAACAAAGTAGGGTATAGATGGTGAAAGTATGAATTACATAGAACATTGTCTATAGAAGGGTTCATATCAAACTAATGACTTTTTGATCAATTAAGAGTTAAGATGTGTTATTAGATACCGCTCATGACTTGCTTGAATTAAGTGTTAATTCAAGTGGCCAGCATAACCAAGAACCTAATGGGTCACACGCTTTGGTGATGCGAAGAATGAGTAAAATGGGATTGGATAGTGATCCAAGATATAAGAGAATATTTCAAGATTGTATCGTGATATGATCGTGATAAGAAATGCTACAAAGGAATGAAAGAAAGCAAGTGTTGTATAGCTGCTAACCTAAAAAATTTCCAGATTTCTAGCTAGCGTTTAAGCCAAATTAAGTGGCATTTATGGCCACTTAATTCCCATTGTTCCTGTATTCATGATGGGAGTGAGAGGAGGCCAAAAGTTGGTAGAAACTTACTCATTTTAGTGTATAGTATTGTAAGAATAATAGTAAGAAATGTGAATAGTTCATCTTGTATACACTAATTCTTTAAATATTCTCTCAAGAACATACATTAAAGCTAGCACTTTGTGTGTGTTCTAACTATGCTTCCTAAGAGGTTTCTGGCTTTGCTCTTTATGTGGATATCATTATAGACGTCCTCTTGTTGTGGTTTATGACAACCCGAAAAGGTGAAGACAACAAAGAATGAAGGAGTTTGTAAGCTACATATCTTAAGTTGATATGTTTTGTTTTACTACATCTAATGGCACATATTTGATTTTGTATTTTTTGTCGTTTTATTTTTTGTTGCATATTTTCTGATATGTGATGCATGTGATGCAAAATTGAAACCCAACAAACATCTCACATATAATGGATAAAAAGTGGAGATAGAAACACATCATTATATTAGAGGGTTGTTATTGAGAAAGTTTTAATGTTATAAAAACCTAAATATTTCGTAAGTGCACGGGTTGTAAGAGTAGTAGTTGAGGTATTGGTCCAATGAGCAATCAGCTAAACTAATTAAACACTATATTTACCTAAGGCCTAAAAATCGTAATTAAATTGAAAATAAAAATGAGAAGAAAATTAAGCAATTGAATATGGGTTTATTGAAAATGAATTTCTAAAATTAATGTAAGGAAAAAAATTGAGCACACTCACTTATCGCACAAGGAAGATTAACCAATTATGAGAAGAGAGATTTATCCTATCGTCAATTACTAATTTAATTACTTTTGAGTTAATGGGTGTCGATCCTACAATTTCACAAATCAATTATCCTCTCTTGAGACCTAATAATTAAACCCTAAATCATAATCCATAATTGAATCCAAAGTTTTCAAATTACAAGCTCTCAATTAACAAAACAACCCACATTCCATTTGGTTCTTAAGCACTCTAATAGACAATTGGGTCCTCATATAAGATCTCCCTATTTATAATTACCGACTTAATTTTTTATATGTTCTATTAGATTGTTAACTCTCATTAATCAAACTAATCATATTACTATTGGTTCACTCTCTCGATTTGTTACTGAAGTATGAAAAAAGACAAACAATCACACTAAACACATTAACATCAAAAGCAATGAAATCACAATTGATTAAAGAATAAATCCCAAATGAAGTTTATAACATCCTTATATTCATCTCATATATTAAATGAAATAAACACAAGAAGAATTAAGAATATTAACTTAGAAGGATGGCTGGAGTGGTTGGCAACAACAACTTCTCTTCTTCTTCTTCTTCTCTTCTTTCCTCTTCTTTCTTCCTTGGTTTCTTTCTCTAATTGGTATAATGGAGGATTTTGATTAGGTGATTTCTTTTTTCCTTTTATAGTGTTTCTGTCTTTTAGGATAAAAACTAGGTTTTACCTAGGCCAAAATGTCCAAAATAACCCTCCAAAAATAGAAATGGAAATAGATCTCCGCATTTGTATTGCACTAGTCACAATCGTGGTAGGTATGTCTTGATCATGACACTTGAAAAATGAGGTTTTGTTACAATCATGGCAATGATGTCTAGATTGTGACCCTTAAAATGAACTTCTGTCATAATCATGGTCACTTTAGTCATGATCGTGGCCATAGCTGGGTTGCTTTTGACCATGATTGTGATTGCGATCTCACGATCGTAACCCTAGCTCTTCCTCCAAGCTTTCTCCATCTTCTCTTGATCTTCTTCATCTGATCTCAAATACTAACAAACAAATCAAAATACCTAAAAAACACAAAATTAAAGTCTAATTATATGCTCTAAATCTTATAACACTTTAAAACATAAACGCATAATAACAGTGACACAATTCTAAACCTAAACATGCACAAATCCTCTAATCAAAAATTAAAAACACACTAAAATACCCATTAAAACATAATGTAAACAATAACTATCATCTTTGATATCTAAAAGAACTAGGAATATATTAACTTCTTTAGAAAATAGTAACCACAAGCTAGAATCTCAACATTTAACCACTTCTTAACATTATGAATATGCCAGCCAATGCACACTCATCCAGCTTTTTCCTCAGAGAAATAATTCAGGGGTGTCTTACAATACAAGAAGTAGAAAACTTATGTAAACCTATTTCCATACAAGGGATTGAAGATATATTAGGATCTCTACATCCCTATAAGCCTCCTAACCCTTATGGCTTCAATATAAACTTCTTTTATTAAATCTTAGCCTCTAATAAAGACTTATTCATTGATGTTGAGCTTGAATTTTTAAACAAAGGATCCCTTCTTTATGAACCTTCATTACTCTTATTCCCAAAACTAATAAGCACAAGAAATTTGTAGACTTTCATCCTATAACCTATTGCAACTCCATTTATGAGATTATATAAAAAATCTTGGCCTATAGATTGAAGAGAGTTCTCCTAAATCATATTGATTCAACTCAAGGTGCTTACATTCCTAGTAGAATTATAGGTGATAATATTATATTTTTATAAGATTTGGTGAAGTCTTATTCAAAGAAGTGAGACATATTGAATTATTGTTTAAAGATTGATCTAAAAAAACCTATAATAGTATAGATTGAAATTTCATCATCAACATTTTCTTAACCATGTAATTTCCTAGTCCTTTAATTCAGTGGATCATACAATGTATCACATCTCCCTCATTCAACATCCTTGTTAATGGATAGCCTACTAAACATTTCAAAACCTGTAAAGGTATTTTCCAAGGTGATCCTATCTCTTTACACTAGTTACGGAAATTTTCAATATACTTCTTGAGGTATAGGAAGCTACAAATTACAAACCTTTATTTTGCTAATGATCTCATTCTCCTCTGCAAAGTTGATTCCACTTTGTTTCAACCGTCATGAAAGCTCTCAAGTTGTTTAACAAGTTATCTAGTCTACAAGTCAACTGCTTCAAAAGTGGTTTCTTTTTATCTAGGAGTGTTTCCATATAAAAGTAGGTTTTTAAGTCTATCACTGGCTTTAATCATTGATATCTCCTTATATTATATCCTGAGATTATAGTGAATACTTCAAACTAAAAGAGATTTTAGTATTCTCATTGACAAGATAAACAATAGAATCTCTTCCTGGGGTTCAAAGAGTCTTTCCACTACAAGTAGAACATAAATGATTGCATTTGTTTTGAACTCCATCGATGTTCATTAGGCTACCTAAGTTGCTCTCCCTGCCGCTTTCACTAAAACCATTTAGGCTACCTAAGTTGCTCTCCCTGCCGCTTTCACTAAAACCATTTATAAGATTTTCAAAAACTTTTTGTGGTGTGGTTGTAACATCCCGTCCCCATATTAAGGGTTAGGACCCAAACTTTCAGTAATTATGAGCTCAAAGAGATTAAGACAATGCATTTTCTTGCTCATGCATCATGTTAGCATATATGCACATAAATACGGAATGTTTTCACATAAAAAGTGGTACATGCATTCATTGACAATTTCTAGGTATAAATGGTATTAAATGTGATTTTATTGAAAATGAGGAGTAGAAGGAGTAGAAAGAGTGATCTTGGTTTGAGTTGTGATAAAGGAAGAAAAGCAGACGATAGAAAGTGAAAGGAAGAAAAACAGACGATAGAAAGTGAAAGGAAGAAAAATAGATGATAGAATCGGGAGAAAATCTGGACTTGATCTAGATAGATTTTGGCAAAGTTACCTTCTGAAAAGTTGTATATCTTTCTTTTATCTTTCCAACGGTATATAGTATGAAAATTTTAGATATCGGAGTCAAAAGTTAAGATCCTTATAAGTGGAGACGTTCTGGGCAGAAAAGCAGACGGAAAAAAAAAGTAGACGATAAAAAGCAGATAGAAAAAAATAGACTATAAAAAGCAGACGGAAAAAAGTAGACGATAAAAAGCAGACGGAAAAAAAGTAGACGATAAAAAGCAGACGAAAAAAAGTAGACGATAAAAAGCAGACGAAAAAAAGTAGACGATAAAAAACAGACGGAAGAAAGTAGATGATAAAAAGCAAACGATAGAAAGTAGACGGAAGAAAAGTGAACGATGTAAAAGTGGGACGATACTGACGTTAGACGATCGAATTAGCCTTAGAGGTCTTCATCAAAGTTGTAGATGTTGAAGTCTTCTTTCCAATGGTAAAAAAAAGAAATCAATCCGATATTTTGTGTGAAAGTTATGGAATTCGCACCAAAATAGGTTCGTTTTGATTGAGGTCATAAACATGGTTGCTTCTTTTGCCCATAACTTCTTTTCTAGACCTCCAAACGACTTGATTCTTGAACCATTGGATTCGTAAGACTTTTCTCCACATCTTCACCAAAAATAGAAGCTATCTGAAATGAAGTAAGAAAGATTGGGTGGAAAAGGTAGGACGGGTACAGTGAGTGTGCTCCTAAAGGATATGAACTGCTGTTATCCCACTGAACGTACTTCAATGTTTTGATGATATCTTGATCTGTAGAAATCTAAATGAGATGATTTCTAGATTTCTGATTCGGGGTAAACTAAAGACATAGAGCTATAAAGTATCTGAAGGAAGTGAATTGTGATTTAGTTCCTAAGACTTTCAAGTTTTGGATGGAAGTTGAAAATAACATACTGTTTTGAACAAGAGCAGTCCAAAAATATTTGAAGTATATCTTTTGAATCATTAAACCAAATTGAATGATTTCGGTGGCATTAGAAACTTAAAACAATGGAGGAC
>JANVCQ010000230.1:10046499-10059766 GCA_025531925.1 Erythroxylum plowmanianum
GAACGTTTATTACCTAGCCTTTCCCGACGTTTAACTCTCCATAACGTCGGGGTTACCATTTTACGACGTCTTCCTAATAAAACGACGTCAAACACTTCGTTTTTCGACGATATCTGCATACAACGTCGTCGAATCTTCACGCTTTTCATGTGTCGTCTTCTGGGAAGACGACGCGAATTGTATGTTTTTGTTGTAGTGTCTCCCTTTTGTCCTCGGTATGGATAGGATTGGGAGAGTACTCTCCATGCATGACGAGACTATTCTCTAGCTAGACAGGTGTGGCAAAGTATTTACGGCGCTTTAGAGGCTTCCTTCTATAATCTAAATGTTGTGGATTGGCTTTCCAGGTATGTGTTTGCTCCTTCATGCTCTGGTGATGACGTTGTCAAATTCTTGGTGGACGCATGGATCATATGGTGTACTAGAAACATGGCAGTTTTTGAACATGAATCCTTGTCCCTTAATGGTTTCTGAAACTCTTTGATGCCTATCGTAAAGCTTGCTTGCTGGAAGGAAAATTGGTGGACAAGCTGGACCGGTGGGTCTCCTAGAAGTTTCCTCCTATTGGTTATATTAAAGTCAATGTTGATGGAAGTTCTTATGGAAACCCAGGTAATGTAGGCTTTGGCGGTATAGCGCGAAATGAGTTTGATCACTAGCTTTTTGACTTTTCGGGTTTCCTTGGTTGTGCTACCATTATGCTGGCAGAACTTCAGGCTATCTACCATGGAATGACTTTAGCATGGGAGAGTGGTTTCAAAAAGGTTTTGCTGGAATCGGATTCGATGGAGACCATCAAGCTAGTTACCCAGGATTGCCCTCCATCTCATCCTTATTTGATCATTGTTGAGGATATTAAGCTTTACCTGAGGAAGGACTGGGATTGTTCGCTTATTCATACCCTACGAGAAGGGAACCAATGTGCTGATTTTCTAACGAAATTTGGCTCCTCTTCTTCACAGCGTTGGCATTTGTGGGAGATGCCTATTCCGGGCATTAGATGCTTATTACAGAATGATGCTTTGTCGGTGGCAGTATTGAGGGCTTAGGTTTTTTCTTTTCTGTTTTTTCCCTCTAACCAAAAAAAATAGGCTGAAAGCCTAGGGGGTGCCAAGTTCCTGCCTGAACAGTGACATAGTTGAATACCCGTGGTGATTAGCCGCCAGAGTTTAACTCCAAGTAGAAATGAAGGTCAAAATATTTGAAAATTGCAAACCTGTGGCAATATATTTAGCAAACCACTGTTTTACTATATGAATTGTGAGGTGAGTTTTGGCAAATAAACTTGCAAGTGGTTGAGGATTATTTTACTATATGAATCTATACTTTCGTTTTATCAGAGTCTTAAGCAACTCTGTAAACTTCGGAACGCATTGTGAGGTGAATTTTGGCACAATGCTAGTAATGACTCAACGACTTTATAACTCTCTGATCTTGATGTCAAAAGAGAAACCACACGACTCATTAAAGACACAGCAGCTATGGTGATTAGTGATTTCATATCAAAATTATTGTTTCAACTTGAAAAATAAATAACAAAAATTAAACAACAGATTAATTTTATATCGTTTGGAAGATGAGACAAGGATAAGGGGAAAGAAAGTAAAACTCTGGTTTCCTTTTCTCAATATTATTCAAGCTCAAGCTCAAGTTCATTTATTTTTTGTTTTCCTATTTTGAATAAATTTTTGAAACTTCTATTCATATTAAGAATAATTTATTAATCGTTTTCCTTTTTTGAAACTAATTTTTAAAAACTCCTATTCATATTTTACAAATTTTTAAAAAATTCCTAGTCATATTAGGAATAGTTCATTAATTGTTTTCCTATTTGAAGCTAATATTTTTTAATTCCTATCCATATTAGGTATGGTTTATTATTCTTAGGAAAATGTAGGTAACTCACCTTTTTATAATGAGCCAATCAATCGCATAACAATACAGTACGTACATCAATGTAGGTAACTCACCTTTTTATAATGAGCCAATCAACCGCATAACAATACAGTGTGTACATCAATGTAGGTAACTCACCTTTTTATAATGAGCCAATCAACCGCATAACAATACAAAATGTACATCAATGTAGGTAACTCACCTTTTTATAATGAGCCAATCAACCGCATAACAATACAGTATGTACATCAATTTGTGCTCTTTTATGAATAACTCTGCAACAGGAAGAATAATGGAGTTTATTCAAATCACAGCTAATCAGAAGAGCAAGTATTCGGAAGTGAAAATCGAAAATATCAATGACTATGAAATTCCTTTTTATGATTTTATGAACAACGAACCAATAGCAGTACCTTTTGAAGATGGACAAGAGAATTGCCAATAGTTTGAAGAGAATGCGTATCTACTCCAAAGAGGATTTAGAAGAAGAAAGTAAGTATGGTGTGTCGACGAAACTGACGTTGTGTCTTAATCCATGGAAAATCACGAAGACGCTTATGGAAAGTGATCTGGGGCATTTAAGTAGGCTCTTACTTGCAACAGTCGTGGTTAAGAAGCACATTTTACCATTCATGCAAGATGATGATACCTGTAAAATAAGTGGCAAAGGCATGACAGTAACTGTTTGGGACTCGAACACCAAGACCCCGCAGCTTGCTATTCAAGAAATGGTCTACTTCTAACAGTTAACGTTGCATTTAGGAGATAAAGTCAGATTTGACTGGGATTCTGATAACTCGAATTTAGCTTCACAGTTTTGGAACACAAATTAAGTTGATTACTAAATTAGGAGGTACTGGTCACTTAAATCATGTTAGTTAAGATACAACTAAGTTTGACATATAGTGTAATTGTTTCCACGTATTCACGAGCTTTGCTAGTACAGAAGCCTTAAATTTCAATTTTATTTCTTTTATTGAATTGAGGATTATCTTGCCACTTGAATGCATATTGTGAGGGTAGAGAGGCGAGTTTTGGCACCATGCCCGTAATGACTCGACCAAGGCTTTATCACTCGCTGATCTTGATTCATTAAAGCCATGGCTGAAGGTGATCAGTGATTTGACATCAAAATTATTGCTTGTCGTGAATATAAACAGCAGATTAATCTTGTATGTCGTCAAAATGATTTTTTTATATTTTAAATTCTCTTAAATTAAATTAAATATTCTTTCATAAAATTGTATCATAGATTGCATAATACATGACCCTTCCATAATATTCTAATATAAAAAACATTAAATTTAATTATCAATAATTAGATGAGAGTCGTGAAGATATATTATAGGAGTACTCATATAACCTTTAGGTTCTCACACAATGTAAGTTGTAATAGTTTGACTTATATTAATCTTTTTTCATGATCAATTATATATATCTGGCAGAAATCAGGTGTTGCGATATTATCTCCTTTTCATTTAGAGTGAAAGTCTCTTACTCAAAAAATAATGTTTATATATTAGTTTAAACATAGTTTCTGTAACTGGAGGGAGAGATTGTTATGGTTCTGGTCCTATACATAACATATGTATCTAGGAGACTGCATCTTTTCACTAAACTACTCCTTGGAAAATTTGAAGTAGTAGATAATGAAGCAAGGCATCTCAGCAGTAAATCCAATTGTTTGCACCAAGGTCTCCCCTCTTGTTTATTTTCACTGTGCAAATAGATAAACTCTACAACTTCTCCCAAATCTAAATCCTCAATATCCCATTTATGATAGGAAAATCACTTATGCCTAATGGAGCTATATCTAACAAGTTTCGCAAAATTTCTTTAGTAAGTAGGATTTCACATTCTCTCAGCCAAAATATAATTGCTATATTTCCACCAATAGTCTCTTTTCTCATGTGGGTATAGAATTCATCACATATAGTTTCGTTCAGATTCAAAAATTTTGCCATCCAACATACAGAAAGTAAGGAAAAATGGGAATACCTAAGTCATCAAACAAAAGAGGAGGTAGAATGCTTCTAGCAACTACCTTTCTTTCCTATAATGAATCTTGTATCTTGCTTTTGCTTCCATTAACTAAAAGGTCTTAGGAGGTGCTAAAGACTCTCCTTTCTTTTATACAACAACCTTTATTTTCTTTGACCTTTTTCCTTTGGGAATCTCTTTGAAAATAGTTTCTTCAAAAACATTTTCTTTTTGAAAGATAGGGTCTACTGCAAGTTCTTCAATCATAATTTCCTTTCCCTTCCTTATTTCTTCGCTCTTGCTTTTGTGAGAGTTTTCTTCTTCCACTGATTCAAGACTTTTATCCTTTTCAAGTGCTTTCTTAGCCTATACTATTGAAAGACTTACTCTTGTTTTTGGTCTCCTTACCAAGAGAATGGGTTCCTCATCAGAATCATCACCATCAGAGATAGCCCATATTTCTCCCTAGATATTAGTTTTTGTAGGGATAGTGTTAGGAGTAGATGATGGCGGAGGTGAAGCAAATTTGGGAGGAGGAACAAACTTCTTTTTCAGTATAGGTGGATGTAAAAGTGAGGGTGAAGGAGAAGGAGTGAATAACAGAGAAAAGGGCTTTTGAAATTGGATAAAAAGAGACAGTACTTATCATTCTGGTTCTATAGATGACTCCCCCTTTTTCGAAGCTCTCCTGATGAGAGGTTTCTCCTTTTCTTTTTCTTCTTTTTCTTCTTCCTTTTCTTCTTCTTCTTCTTCTTCTGTCTCTTCTACTTCAGTTTCTTCTATTTCTTCTTCTGTTTCAATTTCGATGTTTTCTTCTTCTTTAGTCGATGAGCTAAGGTTTTTAGAGCTTTCATATTTATGAAGGGTAGTAAATGTTTCTAAATGTTAGGGCTTTTGTATATAAGTAACAAAGATATCTTCAAATTTAGTTTTTGGTGTATTCGAAATGAAGAAATTAGAAACAAGAGCTTTAGACTCTTGCTCATGGGGTATAGCTCTACCATGACTAGAAGAGGAAGTTGATAGCTTCTTTGAACCATTATACTTAATATAAGCCATTTAAAGTAAGAGATATGGAAATATTGAAGAGATTTAAGAAAATTAGAAAGTAGGAGTGTAGTAAGGTGAGAGGTGCTTCTGAGGAAGATGAAGATGAGTAGGAGGAAGAAACCATCTCAAGATATAATAAATGGTTCTTAAGCGTGAATTTCATGTGAAGATGAACGATCGTGCATGCTATTAGAGGAAGTGTGATTGTCTGTGTATTTTCTGTAAGTCACATATAGAAAAGCTGTCAGAATAGTACATGTTTTAAAAATTGAAACGACACTAGTTAATGACTGCCTTTTTAAGACACATTTACTCTATCCTATTAAACTAAGAGGAACCTTCTAAACTAAGAGGAGCCTACTAAAGAGCGGATTAGAAGGAGCCTGTTAATATCTACAAAAGAAAACAGCATAGCATTTTCATTCAGAGTTGAATATTAGATAATCTGCACATACCAAGCTCTTTTCTTAACAAACGAAATCTATCTTCAGAAAGTGGCTTAGTAAAGATATCAGCTACTTGATTTTTAGTATTAACATGAAAAAGTTCAATGGTTTCTTCTAAGGCATAATCGCTAAGAAAGTGATGTTTGCCTCCTATATGCTTAGTCCTGGAATGATGCACAGGATATTAAAAAGATTGATTACATTTATACTGTCACATAATATAGGGATCTGATCAAAGTTTAAAGAAAAATCCTAGAGTTGATGTTTCATCCATAAGATTTGAGCACAATAGTTGGCTGCTACTATATATTATGCTTCAGTTGTTGAAAGCGTTGTGCAATTTTGTTTCTTGTAAGAGCAAGTTTCTAGACATCCTCCAAGAAATTGACATGACCACTTATACTTTTCCTATCAACTTTATCACCCACATAATCTACATCACAATAGCCAACTATGTTAAATGAATCAGTTTCTGGATACCATAATCCAAAATCCATAGTTCCGAGAAGATAGCGAAAGATCCTTTTGACTGCTTAAAGGTGGCTTTCTTTTGGATTTGATTGAAAACGTGCACAAATAAACACACTAAGCATAATATTTGGTCTTGAACTTGTAAGATATAGAAGTGATCTAATTATCCCTTTATACTTTGTCTCATCTGTAGTCTTGCCTGTTTCATCCTTATCAAGTTTAGTTCCAATATATATTGGAGTACTTATCAGCTTGACATTCTTAATATGATATTTCTTGATGAGTTTTTTTTATGTATTTGTCTTAACTAATGAAGATTCCTTTTCTGTTTGCTTGATTTGCAATCTGAGAAAGAAATATAAGTCTCCCATCATACTCATTTCAAACTACCCCTAAATTAAAGCTGAGAATTCTTCACAGAAAGATGGATTAATAGCACTAAATATTATGTCATCAACTTATATTTGTACTATGAGTAAATCATTCTCTTTTCTCTTAATAAATAAAGTTTTATCTATTTTTCCTCTTGCAAAGTTATTCTCAAGCAAAAAGTTACTTAAATTCTCATACTATGCTTGAGGAGCCTACTTTAGACCATATAGAGCTTTAATTAACTTCATCACGTAATCTGGATGGTCTTCATTCTCAAAACTTGGAGGTTTCTTAGCAAACACTTCTTTGTTAATATATCCATTTAAGAAAGCACTTTTGACATCTATTTGAAATAATTTAAAATTTCTATGGCATGTAAAAGCAAAAAAAATTCTAATAGTTTCTAATCTAGCAACAGGTGCATAAGTCTAATCAAAATCAATACCTTCCTGTTGATTATAACCTTGAGCTACAAGTCTAGCTTTATTTCTTACCACCTTACCATTTTCATCAAGTTTGTTTCAAAATACCCAACGAGTTCCAATGACTGACTTGTTTTGTGGATGAGGTACTGAATTCCAAACTTTGTTATTGACAAACTGATTTAGTTTGTTTGTCATAGCTAAAACCCAATTTTCATTAGTAAGAGTCTCTTCAACAATCTTTGATTCTAATTATGTAACGAAGGCAACATAATTGATTTTGAAGGATGATTTGGTTCTTAAACTTTTAGAAGGGTCTCCTAGAATACATTGAAGTGTATCAAGACCTCTGACAAACTCATTTATTTATATACATTTTCATATCAATTGGATGGTTTTTTGTCACTATAATTGGTCTTGTTTAATTGTGATAAATTGATTTTGGACAATTGATGCTACTTTATTTGTAATTTTTATTATAGGGTACTTGGAGAAATTAGAGTTAAAAAAGATTTAAAAGTAGTGATCTAAGGCATTAAAACAGCTGGAGAAGAGAAGCATAAGTGCAAGCATCATATAAGACAAAATGACAATATGGAGACAGCAGCATGGGACATTGAAGAAGAGATCAAAACGACAACGTGGAAGAGACATGAGAGGTTCATGCTTGGTCTGGAAAAAACAAGGAGAAAAAGACAACGTGTGGAAGAGAAATGAGAGAGGCATGCATGAACAGTGAAGGGTGGACTAGAAACTAGGAAATAAAAATTTTCATATCTAGCTACAGGTGGCAGAAGTGACGTGCGTGGTCTGAGAACGTGAAAAGAGGAGGCGTGTGTGGTATGGGCAATGAAGAGAGAAGGAACGGAGGTGTTCTAAAAGAAGAGGGATCTAGGTTTCGTTTTCGATCCTCATCTCCCATAAAAAAAAATCCAAACCACCATCTCCCATAAATCCAAAACCATCATCTTCCACCTTCCATGGTTGACCACTGGAGCTCAATGTTGACAGTGTCGTCCATAAGTTGCCGTGGCTAGTTCATCCTAATCCTCTGATTCAATGGCAATGGCAGGAGCTTGGGTTTTCATAGGGGAGTTTAAGCTACATTTACCTTCTACCCATTTAATTATTTAGTGATTCCTACATCTTAGGATAACTATTTAATTATTTGGAGTTATGTATGGATTATATCTTTAAATTGGAAGATTTCTATGGCTATATTATCATTTAGCAAATGATATTATGCTGATTTTGGTTCAATTTTATTACTTTATTTTGGGTCAAGACTTTGTATTGAGATTTTAGTGAATATTTTGTGATTATTCAAGGTAACCTGAATGATTGGATTATTATATCGATTGCTGGTATTAATTATGTTTCCTTAATTATTGAGTAAAAATTGAGCGTTGGTTTTAGTATCCTTGGTTATATTTTACTATTCTGATGGCAATTAGTAGATTGGGATTTTTAAAAATATTTTTGTAACAATTTGAGCTAGCTCAGTTGTTGGATTAAAAGCTTGATTTTAACTCTTGGTTCATTTATTTAACTCCAATATTTGTTTGAGTGATGATTGCCTATGCTATTAAACTGGAGGGTTGTGTTTATCATTGTTAATTACTTGTGTTGTTTTTTTATTACATTCACTCACTACCATTTCATATCACTCATTTTAAATTTAAAATACCAAAACAAGTCCTTTATGTTTGTTCTAATTCATTGCAATTTTTATTGGTAATTGATCAAATCACACCCCATTCCATAGTTTAGGCTGCATTGTATTTAGTTACTTAGGAATTTAATTTTATTTTTTTTGTTCCTCAGAGAGAATGACCCGAGATTGCACTATATGCAATCCTTGGTTAAATTTTGAAGTAACCCCAAGATGACATCAGATTTAAGGTTATTTTAACCTCTCCATTCTCTTGGTGTTATTCTATTATAAATCTCCATTGACCTTTTTTGCATAGGCTCCTATTAGGATTTACGTAGAGAAGGAGCCTGCTCTGTGCTAGCTTCAAAAGGACCTTTTTGATCTTGTGATTCCAAAGGTACCACAAATGTAGTTTTAATTTGTAATGTATTTTAGGAGGAATCGAAGAATGTTCTTCATCATCTGAGTCAACAGTTGTTTTTGAGGGTAGTGCTTCATCAAATACCATGTGTATTGATTCTTTTTATCCTCTTTGTTCTTTTGTTATAAACTCTAAATTCTTTGCTAGCAGTGCTATAACCTAAAAAAATAGCTTCATTTGATCTCGCATCAAAATTTTCAAGGTTGTCCTTACCATTATTTAACACAAATCACTTATAACCAAAAGCTTGAAAGTACACAACATTCGATTTTCTTCCTCTCCACAACTTATAAGAGGTCTTTTTTAGAATATGTCTTATAATGCATCTGTTAAGTATGTAACAAGTAGTAGATACAACTTTTGCCCAATAACAATGAGGTAGATCACTTTTATATAGCATTGTCCTGACCATTTCAATAAGAGTTATGTTCTTTCTCTCAACAACTCTATTCTATTAAGGAGTCTTAGGATACGAAAAATTATGAGTTATATCATTATCATCACAAAAATTTTCAAATTTTTTGTTATCAAATTATCCTCCATGATCACTCCAAATTGAAGTAATGCAATACCCTTTTTTAATTTTATTTTTTTTTGCAAAACTTCTTAAAAACTTCAAAAGTATCATCCTTCTTTGATAGGAGATAACCCATGTAAATCTAGAACAATCATCTACTATAACAAAACCATAATATTTACCGTCAAAACTTTGAGTCCTAGTAGGACCAAATAAATCCATATGTACAAGTTTAAGCGATTGGTTAGTAAAAACAATATTTTTAGGAGGAAAGCTACTTCCAACTTTTTTTTTCTTTTAAACAAGCTTTACAAACCTGATTACTCTCAAACTTCAAAAACGGTAATCCTCTTACTAAATCATTTTTGGACAATTTTGATAAAATGCTCATGCTAGCATGTCCAAATCATCTATATCAGATAAATTAATCCTTTTCTAGTGAAACAAAACACTTAACATTTTATGAAGACATGTCTTCCAGTTGAGTACAATATATATTCTGATTTCTAGGGCTAACAAATACAATATTATCATTATGATTATCAATTATTTCACAATGAGATGCATAGAAGGGGACTTTATAACCCTGGTCATATAACTGACTTACACTCAACAAGTTATGTTTCAATCCATCAACATAAAGAATATTATCAATAGAAGCAGAATTAGAATCACCAATTTTACCAATTCCGGTAACCTTTACTTTGTTTTTGTCAGCAAAGACAACATTAGCTCCAACTTTCCTCTCAATATAGTTGAAATGTGATATTTTATCTGTCATATGTCTCAAACAACCACTATCACCTATCCATTGATTTTCTCTTGTCTCTATTTTGAAGCATATCTGTAGAATGCATTATCTCATTTTACGTACTCAAAATTTTTTGGGTCCTTTCAGGTTAGTAGTTTGACCTTTTAGTCTCCAAACATACATTTGAGATCATTTCTTCATTCTACGAAAGTTACAAGAATGACTAATATAACCATGTCTACCATAATAGAAGCACAAAACAGATAAATGAGAGTTGTTATAATTTCTGCCATGTATCAGGTTCCTACTGTTTTAACTATAGCTATTGCTAGATTTAACAAAGAAATTCTTGTATGGCCTAATATTATTATTTTCATTATAGCCTATTCCAGCCTTATCAAAAACACCTTTACCATTACTAAGTAATGCGTCAAGATTATTCCTTCTATCAAAAAAATTAGCAACATCTTTTTCTAAAGATATGATCTTTTCAGCAAATTTCTCTTTCTTAAGTTTTAAAACAACAACTTTTTCTTCTAATTGTCTTACTTTATCAGAATCATTCTCAAGCAATGCATTTTCTAACTGACTTACCATTTCTTCCAAAAAATCTTTTTCAAAGACTTTTTGTTTATTATCATTTTTAAGAGACGTATTTTTGGACAACATATTCTTATTCACTTACTCTAATGATTTAATCTTATTCTTCAAGGAAGCATCATCGTTTTTGGACTTCTTAATCTCTTTAAAGTACTGCACTATTAATTTTTTTTATATTGATCATACAATTCATGATATTTATTTCTTAATTCATCAACTTTAATATCAGAGTCAAAATAATATACCTCATCATCTCTTGATTCAGCCATAAGACAAGAGTTGTTGACTTCTTTAGGCACTTCTTCTTTAAAGTTTTCAAAATCCTCATTAGACTAAGTTGTAGTCATAGCTTGCTTTTTAGATTTTTTTGTACTCTATTTTATCCTTTTGAAGAAAAGGACATTTTGGCCTTGTTGGACCCTAAACTTTTCTTAGAAGACTAGAACTAATAAATGAGAAAGGTGGATAGATGCATATTTTTGCTTTGGTGCTTTTAGTGGATAATATATTTTGAAATGGGAAGAATTAAGGTGAAAGTTAGAAGTAGAATGAAAGCAAAAATGAAGTTCAATTTGTGTAGTAAGTTGATGAAGAATATGTACATATGTGTATGCTCTGTTGTTGGTGTTCATGATTAATCATGGACTATATATTTTCTTTGGATGATATTGATTTGAGATGGAGTTGATAATGAGGATTAAATGAAGTAGAAAAGGTGGTCTTGGTATGAGTTGGGTTAAGGAAAGATTGTGAAAAAAAATGGGTGGTTGATCTGGAAAATATTCACGGCGTATGCTTCAGTCTATTAGCGACAACTTTTTCTCTAGTTATCTAAACGAGATGATTCTTGATTTGGATTAAACTAAAAACAGATGGCTACATTTCTTATGAAGACATTGAATTTAAATTCTATCTTTAAGAATCTTAAAATTTGTCATGAAGTTGAGAATTGGGTGTAGTACATTGGATGAATGTAAATTTGTGTTCTGAATTCGAGGGCAATTCTGGATTGATCTAGGCTAGATTAGAGAAAGTTGTCTTCTGAAAAGTTGTAGATCTTTCTTTTAGCTTTTCAACGATATATAGTATGGAATTTTTAAACTTCTAGGCTGAAAGTTATGGTCCTTGTAAAGGAAGATATATCTTCTATCTTTTCACTTCTTTTATATTTTGTATCTTCTATGTTTTGATTCTTCTGTATTTTGCTTCTTCTACCTTTTGTTTCTTCTGCGATGACATCATCTTCTTCTGTGATAACGTCATATTCTTTTGAATTTTGTTTCTTCTGCCTTTCATTTTTTCTATGATGACGTCATCTTCTTCTGTGTTTTGCTTCTTCTGACTTTTTGTTTCTTCTGTGATGGTGTCATCTTCTTCTATGTTTTGCTTTTTCTGTTTTTTCGCCTAGCCTATTTTCTGTTCCATTTTTGACCCTTCAAACTATAGAATCTATCTTTTAGGTCTTCATGAAAGTTGTAGATCTTGAAGTCCTCTTCTGCTTTTTCATTTGACTTCGTTTGTACCTATCTTCTATTCCATTTTTTACCCTTAAAAAGATAGAATCTATCTTTGAGGTCTTCATAAAAGTTGTAGAACTTGAAGTCCTATTTTGAACCATCTAAAGAACACCTAAATCCGATGTCTGTAGGGAAAGTTATAGCAATTTTCCCACTTCTTCTATCTTTTTCCATTCTTCTGCTTTTTCATTTGGTTTCGTCTGTACCTATCTTCTGCTTTTTGCTTCTTCTATGTTTTACTTCTTCTGCCTTTTGCTTCTTCTGTGTTTTGCTTCTTTTGCCTTTTGCTTCTTCTGCCTTTTGCTTCTTCTGTATTTTGCTTCTTCTATCTTTTGCTTCTTCTGCCTTTTGCTTCTTCTGCCTTTTGCTTCTTTTGCCTTTTGCTTCTTCTGCCTTTTGTTTCTTCTGTGTTTTGCTTCTTCTATCTTTTGTTTCTTCTGTGTTTTGCTTGTTCTACCTCTTGTTTCTTTTGTGTTTTGCATCTTTTGTATTTTGCTTCTTCTGCCTTTTGCTTCTTCTGCGTTTTGCTTCTTCTGCCTTTTGCTTTTTTGTGTTTTTTGTCTGACCTATCTTCTAGTCCATTTTTCACCCTTAAGAAAATAAAATTTGTCTTTTATGTCTTCATAAAAGTTGTAGATCTTGAAGTCATCTATCGAACCATATAAAGAATACCTTAATCCAATATCCTTAGTGAAAGTTATAGCAATTTTCCCACTTCTTCTGTCTTTTCCCATTCTTCTACTTTTTCATTTGGTTTCATCTGTACCTATCTTTTGATCCATTTTTGGCCCTTCAGCAGATAGAATCTATCTTTGAGGTCTTCATAAAAGTTATATATCTTGAAGTATTATTTCTAACCATCTAAATACCACACAAATATGATATCTTTAGGGAAAGTTATGGCAATTTTCCCCATTTATTTGTCTTTTTCTATTCATCTAATTTTTCCTTTGGCTTCGTCTAATCCTATTGTCTGGTCCATTTTGTCCCTTCAGATGATAAAATATGACCTCAAGGTCTTATTTAAAGTTGTATATCTCAAAGTTCTCTTTGAAATTGTCCTAAGATGATCTTAATACAACGTCTTTAGTGGAAGTTATGCCATTTGTCCCGAGACAAGTTTGATATGATTGAGGACCAAATCTTGTTTGATTCTTTCGACCATAATTT
>JANVCQ010000230.1:10069128-10079912 GCA_025531925.1 Erythroxylum plowmanianum
TTAAATTATTGCGATGCCATGTGGATTATTAGCGGAATTTTCTGGTAGTGCACCTTTATCGTGGGATACGTGTCGGAACGACCCTTTGACGTCCCGATGTGTACCCTACGGTGAGGGGGCGCTACAATATAATTAACTTAGACTTAACATGTTATGTTTCAATCCATCAACGTAAAGAACATTATCATTAGAAGTAGAATTAGAGTCACCAATTTTAGCAATTCTATTGACTTTTGCTTTGTATTTGTTAACAAAGACAACATTACCTCCATCTTTCCTTTCAATATAGTTGAAGTGTGATATTTCACATGTTATGTGTCTTGAACAACCACTATCAACTATCCATTGATTTTCTCTAGTCTCTATTATGAAGTATATCTACATAATGTATTATCTCATTTTAGGTAACCAAATTTTTCTGAGTAGTTTGATCTTTGGTCTCCAAATATACATTTGAGATAATTTCTTCATTCTCCAAAAGTTACAAGAATAACTAATATGACCATGTCTACCACGGTAAGAGCACAAAATAGATGAATGAGAGTTACTATAATTTTTGTCATTTATCAGGTTCCTACTGTTTTGAATATTGCTACTATTGGATTTAACAAAGAAGTTTTGTATGGCCTAATATTATTATTTTTATTATAATCAATTACAACCTTATCAAAAACTGCTTTATCATTCCTAAGGAATGCATCAAGATTATTCATGCCATGAACAAAATTTGTAAGGTCTTTTTCTAGAGAAAAAAATTTTTCTAGCCAATTTCTCTTCCTCAAGTTCTAAGGCAGCTACTTTTGTTTCTAATTGTTTTACCTTATCAGAATCATTCTTAAGGAATGCATTTTCTAACTGACTTACCTTTTGTTCCAAGAATCCCTTTAAGAGACTTTTTGCTTGTTGTCATTTTCAAGAGATATAAATTTAGACAACAAACTCTTATTCTCAAATTCTAATGATTTAATATTATTTGTTAACGAAACACTATTATTCTTGGACTTCTCAACCTTTTTGAAATATACATTGTTAAATTTTTAAACTGACCATAAATTTCATGATATGCATTTCTTAATTCATTTATTTCAATATCAGAGTCAGAATAATATACCTCATCTTCTCATGATTTAGCCATAAAACAATCATTGTTGACTTCTTCAAGCTCTTCTCTTTTAAAGTTTTTAAAATCTTCATCTGACCAAGCTACAGCCATAGTTTTCTTTCTTAGTTTTCTGTTCTCTGTTTTGTCCCTTTGAAGAAGAGGACAGTCTGGTCTTGTGTCTAGGCTTCTTGTAATGATAGCATACGATTTAATTATTTTATGTATTGCTACTATTGTTGCTGCCTTTTTATAGGAACCTATTATTTTCAGTTTCCTTGTTTCCTTCTCTTTTCTTCATTAGCTTCTTTTTGTAGAAGTATGCATATTTTCAAACCATGAAATTGAATTCATCATCTCCATCTATTTGCAGCTCAGTGTCGCTTTCTTCACTGTTTGATGGATTTGATTCATGAGCTGCTTTTAGTGCCAGTCCTCTTTTATATGAAGATCCTTCATCTCGCCTAAGCTCGACTTCATGGATCATCAAGTTTCTTCTTAACTAGTCAAATGAAATAGTGTTGAGATCCTTTACAGTTTCTAGAGCTATCACCTTAGCTCTCCATTCCTTTGGTAAAGACCTTAGAATCTTTGTTATAAGCTCATCATTGGGATATACCTTTCCTAAGTTCTTTAAGGTTGTGATGACGTTATTGAAATGTCCAAAGAATTCATCTATTGCTCCTCCATGTTTCATGAAAAACAATTCCGTATTGATGCACTAAAAGACTTATTCTATGTTTCTTTACCTCATTCGTTCCTTCAAAAGTAACTTGAAGTTTGTCCCATATTTCCTTTATTGTAGAATAGTAGGATATCTTCAGATCAGATAATGTCTTGCTTTGGCATTCATCTGTGCATTTCTTCTATCAGCATCAGTCCACACTTTTACATCATTAGTAGTAATAGGTGTGGCTCCAACTTTGATAGCTTGTCATATTTCAATATCTACATATTAAAGACAAATAGTCATTATCTCTTTCTAAAAGGAATAGTTGTTTCCATTGAAATAAGGAGGCTCTGAGACGGATTGTTATTCAAGGCTTCTTAAATTGTTTGACATGATCTATCACTAGTTGTAAAACACAATATATGTAAAACTTCACTCTGATATCAAATGATGAAGAAAACACACACAAAAAGGAGGGTGAATTGTTTGTGACTTAAAGAATTTGCAAGTTACCATCAATTCGTGTGAACGGTACAAATTGCTAAATTTTAATAGAAAAGTCTGTAAATAGAAGGAGCTTATTAAAGCTTAAAACGAAAGGATTCTGTTAAGGTTTTAAAAATGAAAGGAGCCTGTTAATGTTTAAAAAAATGAAAAGAACTTTTTAATGTTTAAAAAACGAAAGGAACCTATTAATGTTAAAAACTAAAAGAGCCTATCAATGTTAAAAACTAAAAGAGTCTATTAACAAAAGAAACCTCTTGTAATATTAAAATAAAAGGAGCCTATTACAAAAGTAAAGGAGCCGCTTATAAATTAAACTCATACATTGTAATGTAAAAACTTAACAGTTAAGAGAGAGAGAGAGAGAGTGATACAGTCGATTTATACTGATTCGGCTTCTAATGAAGCCTACGTCCAGTCCCTAAGTATTCGACTTGAGTATTTCATTATAAAACTCCAAGTAGTAAATTTTCACGAGCCTCTCTAATCTCACAAGTGCATATTTTTAAAGTTTCTTCAACCTTCCACACTCGTAGTGTTTAACAAGCTTTTACAAGATTTTCAAAAAAAAATGTATAAAGGGTTTAAGAGTCTCTCTCAATAGAGTGTTTTCACTTTCTAAGATACAAGGAGTTTGATATAGATATAACTTTCAAGAATGTTCACACTGCTGAAGTATTTCGCAAATCTCTGTGTTGTTTACAAATGCAATAACTCTTCCATAAGTAGACATTTTCTTCAACTAGTCGTTACTTTGTTTTTATTCAGAGTTGACTTTGAATCTAATGGATCTTCGATATCATCTTTGTTGGAATCTTTCAATATTTAGACGTTAATAGAAGTTTTGTCAAAATTTCGGAGCTAATTGTTTGAATTAGTAAGATCCTTATGGATGTTGTGGAATCATTTCTAAAATGATAAGTTCATTAAAAAAAGGTTCCTGCAAGAAAGAAAGTATTTTTTATAATTTTATTTTCTTTTAAAAATTATGGTATTACCAATAAAAACCAATAAAAGGAAATAACTCTGATTTGAATTTTCAAATATTATATAGTTATCATCAAAATTATTAATAACAAACCTTAAGTTAACAACAATCTCCTTCAAAAATATATATTAGATTTTTATTATTTTTCTAAGTCTTATGTTAGATTCAATTTTAGTTTTAATAATTAGATTTATTATTAATTTATTATACATAATAAAAATTATTATATTATTTTCATTTCAATAAAATATTTTATTTTTATACTATATTTTTACGTATTCTTATAATTTTATTTCTTATTTATTATATAAAAATTTCTGAAATAACCTCTTTACTAGGAACGAATAAGGTTTTCTAATTTTAAACTTCAGTTTCATAGGTTTCATATTTCGAGACAAAATGTTGATTAGAAGTCTTAAGTATGTTGAAAGAAATTGACACTCGAAACAAAGTAGCAGCCTTTGGATTTATTCAATATTTTTGGCACACCACACCGACAACATTACAAGGACAGATAGATTATACAAGCGTACAAGTACACGAGCAAAAAGATAAGGCAAACACATATTTCATTAATTCCAAAATCTCATGCCTTTGAAAGGCCATCATCAATGTCTTTGGTGAGACTAACCATAAAATCAAGGTAAATGCTTGGAGCTGGAACACTTTCATTCTGCTTCTCATGTTCAATAGCGCATGTAGCCAAGTCCTTCACCATTTGGCTTAAACGTCCACACAGTCTTGTAGATCTTGTAAATTTGCATCACATCTCCTTCCAGACCATCAAAAGTTACTGTCTTGTTCTCGTCATCCAATTCAACTCTTTCCTTTAACACCCCAGGCTTCCCTTCTGCATTAGTTTACATGGCATAAATGTACTAATTACTTAATTTATTTTGCCTATAGCTAGCTTAATTTCCTTTGCATATAGCTTAAACCTTGGGGGAAAATAAAAAGAAATAGTAAGGCCTTTGCCTCAAAAACACTAAAAATTGGTTCAGTTTATTATTGATTAATCAATGGGTCTAGTGGCTTAATGAGAGATGGAGGAGAGAGAAAGTGTTATCTATATTACTGGATTCAATTCCTAATAAAAACTTTATGTTTGATTGAGGTTGGAAAAGTATATATACACATAATTAAATTTTGTTTAGGGTTTACCAACTGTGTCGTTCCAAATTCTAACGGAGAAGTCTCGAAGTCACCTTCATGGACCTGAATTCCTTGAATATTTTTAGGAGTATGGTTGGGGATATGGTGAGATTGGTACTTGAAGACATTGTAAATCTTGTCGACAGGTGACTTCAGTTCAACTACTCCCTCAAGCTTTCCACTAAGTGCCATGTTATACCTTAACTATGATGAATTCTGAACCAATATGATCGAATAAGTTTGTGAATGTGGAATGTGAGTCCTGCCCAGCCCTTATATAGATGTCTGGCAGTTGCAAATGCTTTCTTAATTGGGTTGACTCGAATTATTAATTGCTTAGCAATTATAGATTTCTTAATTATTTATTCGTATAAGTTACTTCTTATGACTTATGCAGACTTATGCAGAAAAAACTAAAACAATGTTTTAGACTTGTAGATGCATAAGGAACTAGATCAATGACACCTGGTACAGCTACCTGTCAATTCTGTTACTCATTTGGTGAAAGTCTCTGGGACTTGGGTACCGAAAACAAGCATCAAGTCATAATTTAGTGGATGTTGGCTTATGTTATAAAATCATTTAAAGTTTGGTAGTAAATTTTGTGATATAATTAATTAAAACTATTATTTATCTTTTATATACTGTTTAATTAACTAACATATCAGATAAATTTCATAAAATAAATTTATTTTACAAATAAAATTATAATAAAATCATAAATTTGGTATTCATATTACATACATACATACATATATATATATACATATATATATAATCGTTAAATTATTTATAGTCATTGTTTTATTAAGACTAGATATTAATATAGTAGACAGACTAGCATATGCTAAAGCAATCGATTCCATAAACTAAAATGAAAAAAAAACTTAAACAAATATGTGGATATTTATTTGAGATTAAGTTCATTAAACTAACCCAATTTAAGAATTTCGAATGGAATATTACTTATTTCTATATGGATATCCTCGTTATGATGTTTAAATAATTGATCCTTAAACTTGATATTACAAAGTTATCTTATTTGAATATTATTATATTTTGATGCTACTTATAATTTATTCTATTTAGAGTTGTTTAGTCAATAGTACTTGCATATTGTATGAACTATATGAAAATTTTGAGTATGTTAATAAAGTTTCGTCATCCTAATATAATTAGGGAGAATATCTCATTAATCTTGACTAATAATAATTTAAGAAAATCTTTAGATAGAGTGAACTGATATCGGAAGAGATTTTTTTTAATATCAATTATAAATCAATTGTTAATAAGAATAAACATGATTGTATTTAAATATAGTAGACTAAATTTTCACTTGGAATATTAGATAACAAAAAGATTAAACTATATTTTATAATTATGCATGGACAAACTAATTTAAACTACTTTGATATTCATAATATTTGGATAGTTATAAAGTGTTGTTAAATATCAATCTTTAGCTATGATTATAAATTATTTAATTAGAGTATTAAAGATAAATTAAAAAAATACGGATGTCAATTTTGGCCTGGCCTGCTCAACACAGCCCAAATTTGACCCGAGTTGACCAAACCACAGGCCAAAAATGATCGGCCTAATTGAGTCACGAGCCAAGAACAGGCAAGCTTGGCTCGGTCCATGACTTGACCGTTACTTCAAGAACGACGTCATTTTTGACATTTTAAAAAAAATATACGATTGGGCCGAGCCATGGGCTGAACTATCCCAACTCGTGGTCGACAAGGTCAAGCCAGGAGTGGCCCAACCCCGACCTGGCCCATTGACATTCTTGTTAAAAAGTTTATAATTATAATTTATAATCATTGCCTACATATTAGAATCATAATGGATCACTCGTAAAGAACAATTTAATAGAGAAAATTCAATTTACATTATATTGGACTTAATTGTGATGTTTAAAAAATTTTAGAGATAAAAATGAAATATTCGATTTATTGCAATCATAATTAAAGTTAGATTTTATTATAATTATATTTTAAATTTTAACTAAAAAATGGTATCTTTTGCTATAAATTGGAAAAAGAAATAAAACAACTAATATTCATAAATTTTCTTCTTAAATTGTTTGAGTTCTTTTTTTATTTTATGGATATTGTTAGAGACCAACCATGTAAATAGTTTGGGTTTTATTATTTAAGAAGATTTTTTTTAGGAATTCGAATATGATGCATTTAAACTTTTATTCGTAATTTATATTTTTAAGTTACTCAATTAACGAGATTCTTTTAAAAAAAGTAAAAAATTATTTTTTTTGCTAGGCATCACCGTTAATTTTCTTATAGTAGTATCTTAGACTCCTTTAATTGTTAAGTTGATTAGAGTTGCCGGATTATTATTGATTTAATATGACTAAGGCTTAAAGTTAATGTTGCATAGTTTATTTTCCCATAGCTTATTTGTTATTTTCTACAAAAACAAGTCTTTAGTTTCAACGTTTCTGTTTTGTGCAAACACTTATCGCGCTTGTGTTTCTTTTTTTGGAAAAAGTTCAAATTAAATGTCGCCTTAGTTTTGAAGTGTCTGGAGAATTTTGATTGAAACTTGCCTTTCGTTTTTGTCTGTGAAAAGTCTGATACATGCTTCTACTTTGTTTAGAAGCTTCTAAAAAATTGGACTTGGATGTCACCATTTATCTTTGTTTTTTTTTATTAAGCCGTAACGACGAGGTATCCTAGGAGAATCCTAACTATGAAAATAACACCTTAAAGTCATTTGCATCTAACCTAATCCTCGCTCGCATCAGGTCAGCCTGTAAAAGGTAAAGTACTGATCAAATTATCGCTCTATTCCTAAGACTCGAACACCTTAAAGTCATTCACACCCAGCCTAATCCTCGCTCATACCAGGTTAACCCGTAAAGAATAAACTACTGACCAAACTAATCGCTCCAATCTCAGGCTCAAATCTGAGACCTAGCCCTGGGAATGGTTCACATTTATTTTTGTTATGGTTTCTAGAAAAGAATATTGGTTGAAACTTTAGGCACACCTCCTACAAGTTTTAAGATTTCTAGAAAAAATGAAAAACTTGTTGAAGGTTCTAGATTTGTGTTTGGAGTTCTGGAGAATCGGACGCATGTCCCATAGTTTAAGAATATGAAATTTGCGATTAGGGTAATTGGTTTATTGCCCTATGGGTTTGATTGTGGTAGTCGAATCAGTATATTTTCACTAGTGGTGATAATCATCACTGGTGAGATGTCTTGGCGGTGGCGATAGGGCGAAAAGC
This sequence comes from Erythroxylum plowmanianum, assembly GCA_025531925.1. NCBI lineage: Eukaryota > Viridiplantae > Streptophyta > Magnoliopsida > Malpighiales > Erythroxylaceae > Erythroxylum > Erythroxylum plowmanianum. Next base: position 10,076,794 of record JANVCQ010000230.1, read on the forward strand.
GCCCATGGAAGATGCAATGACAGAAGAAGCAAAGACGAGTTAAGAAGCAAGACAGTTCCCTAGAAGAAGCACCAACGATAGATAAGAGGAAAAATCAAGGGCGGTGGCAATGCGAAGTCTGGAAACCCTATTCTACTAAATTTAAAATTTTCTAATTGATAAATCTTTTTTCAAAAGGATAATTTTTATTGGGAATTTTTTTAGATTTATTTTAATTTTCAAGAGGTAAATTATTAAATTAATTTCTAATTAATATTTTAGAAAATTATTTTTAGAAATTAAATTAATTGAATTCAATCACATTAGAACTAGTAATTAATTAGACTCCTTTAAAAATAAAAAAAGTTATTGTCTTAAATAATAAAGAAATGTTTTTCTTAATTAAATTATTTAGTTCAATTTGATTGAAATAGGATAAGTTGATTTTTTTTGGATAGTTATTATTCTATTTTATTTATAAATTATTCTTACTAATTTGAATAATAGTTTCTCAACTAAATAGAAAATTTGCTTTTCTTGATTAACAATCAGGTGTTTACAAATTTAGAAATTGAGCTTTTATGATATTATTAGTCTCCAATGGCATGCAAGAGGAGGGTTTAATTAGGTGTTTACAAATTTAACAATTTTTAACTAATATACTAAATTAACAATATTTAATATAAATATAAATGAAGTAATTGCTTAATAAAATAATATAAAGAGAATATGGAGGAGAGAATGCAAACTAATTTATAATGGTTTGATAAATAACCCTTACTTATGTCCACTTCCAAGTCTTTTCTTTAAATTTCACTATAAGTTTCTTTGAAGGCGAAGAACAATCTTTAAACAATCTTTATTTGTAAAGAAGAATCCTTCTTACAATCTTCTTTTAATGTGAAGAGGATCCTCAATCCCACTTGTATCATCCCTAAATATAATAATGTATTGTTACAACTAAATATTACAACTCAAAATACCCTACTTTATCACTTTATAACTCTAAAATGACTTACTCATATAAAAATGACACAATGATGTTCAAATGATTGAGAAACTCTTTGAAATGTATATATAGAACACTCAAAAGCTTCTTTATACTAAAATCAAAGAGAAAACACCTATTTATATTATTTTGGGATCCAAAACCACCTTTAAAGCCAAGACTAGTCGTTATAATGATTATATACAGCACAATTATTGACCAGTATGCATTTACAATACTAGATTCACTAGCTATGACCAGTATGCATTTACAACACTGGATTCACTAGTTGTTAGATCACTTGTTAACCAATATGACAGACTGGTCAACCAACACACCAACCAATATTACAACAAACTCTCAATACTTTAAATTTAATAACTTTAACTTATATTGATCAACTGTTAACCTATATATAGATTAACCATTCACCCCAAAAACATAATTTTTATAACTTCAAATACTCAAAAATAATTTTTTAATCCAAATATGATTAAAAAAACTTCCTAAAATGTTCATCAAAGATTTTTTGAAAGATCTAGAGACTTTTGTATAAAAATCAAAAGCTTCAATACCTCTTAATGAATGTAAAGACTCGTGTAGTAAAGTAAGATGAAATGATTATCATAGTGAGTCTTTTAAATCATCAAATCAATAAAATGAGCTTATAAATAATAATAAAAAATTTGAAATGTCCTTGATGAGCTTTAATCTTCTTTTGTTCTTGTTTTGATCTTCATTTCACTAGTTATAAACTTTAACTTCTCTTTGCCAACTTCATACACTATCTGTTGAGTTTATAGCTTCATTTGTTCTAATATTGATTTTTATCCAAAAAAATAAACACATTAGTAGTGATTATATTTTTTTATCATCAAAACATCAATTAGAACATCCATTGGTTTATTAATGTCCCCTTTTTTTGAAGACAAAATATTTGTGATATTAGAGAATAATAATAAAGTTAAGCATATAAACAACTGTTGTTGGACCCCGATTTTTGAGTGAAAATTAGAAATATTCAAAAAGTGAATGAGTTGATTGAATGAAGTTAAATAGCAAGAATTAAGAAGAAAAAAATGTGAAAATTTGAAGAATTTAGCAAGTTTGACTTTTGTGGATAAATAGTAAAAGTTTGACTTTAGTGTTAACTTTTTGATTTAGGCACAATTTGAGAAAATGATCTACATGAAACTTGTAAGTTATGTTAAGAGTTTTCTGTACCCATAAAGTTTGCAATTTTTCGATATCGGGAGTGAAAGTTATGATTGGTCAAAGTTTAGGTGTGTTTGGGTTGACCATTATTTAACTGAAACTTTGACTGAGAAATTGACCTAATTAGAGGCTGCATTAGCTTTTAAGTTCTTCATGAAAGTTAAAGGATTTGATTTGATCTTTATTTTGATATAAAGTATAGAATTTGTCGATTGAGGAATAATAAGTTATGATTTTTGCAAGTTTTTGTTATGATTTTAGCATAATTATTAGAGGACAGAATGTTTGACTAAAAAATAGACTTCCTTAGAGGTCAAATTGATTTTTGTGTTCTTCATGAAAGTTTTAGGTGACTTTCTGATCTTCACATCGATATAAAATATGACATGATTGGACTTAGGGATTGAAAGATAGAAATTTTCAAAGTTGAGATCTTTGTTTAGGTATTTATTAATTTGGACAAAATTTTTGACTAGAAAATTGATCATTTTAGAGATGGAATTGGCTGTGGAGTTCTTCATAGAAGTTGTAGATCTTCCTTCAAGCTTTCCATAGAGACCAAATTTGTCAAATTTGAAGTTCGGATACAAGAGATATGATTTTTAAAAATTTCGGATATATATATATTATATATATATATATATATTTTTCAAAAAAAAAAAACAAAAAGAAAAAGGCACTGTAGCGGGAGCTATCTCGCGAGGGTGATAGCTCACCCTCGCGAGATTAAAAGTTTTATTATTTTTAATTTTTAATTTTTAATTTATTTTAATTATTATTATAATCTTTTGAACATATGACCCCTCCTCAATCTTTTGTTTATATATTTTTTCGTCCGACATCCGATTATAATAATTAAATACATCCTCATGAAAAATTTGTAATTTTATGAGATTAAATTAATGATGATTAATTTAATCCAAGTGAGTTGACTAAT
>JANVCQ010000230.1:10080012-10092153 GCA_025531925.1 Erythroxylum plowmanianum
CTTTGTTAAGTTTTTGTTCCGCTTTCGTATATTCGAATTGTTGTAATGCGATACCTTTCTGTTTCGATTATTCGATTGGCTTCCATTTTTGCTTTATTCTGTTTCCGTATTTTGTGATTCGATTACGCTTTGTTTGTCGTTTCGCTTTATCGATTGCTTTGCTTTTCGATTCGAAATTTCGATGCGAAATTTTCGTTGCCATTCGCTTTCGTTTCCTTCGCTTTTCGTTTTTCGGTTGAGATCTGATTCCGGATCGGGTCTCAACAACTGTCAACATAATAATTTACTCCGCCTTAATTCATACCTAAAAAATAATACAATATCAAAAACAAAAGATATTCAAAATCAAAGAAATATCCATAAATGAAGATAACAAAACTCTACTTAAGCATATCATATAAAGTGCAAGAAATATAAAAATGACAAAACAATCATTCCCCCTAAATGTTATTACTACTCTTAAATCTAATATCACAAATCTTTCTACCCCTTTTCGGAATCTTCAAAAAGAAATCATTAACTAAAAATGTGACATATAAAATGTCATGCTTCAACTTAACTTAGTAGAAATAATCAATATGTATTTGATTAAGAATGATAAACATTCTCATTAAAGAATATTATTTTATATTTAAGGAGTCAAAACAAAAGGGCAATTTTATTAGAAACAACCCTAATTGTATCTAATTTGAAAATTGCCAATTTTGATACTATGCCTAAGTTGAAAGATTCAATTAAACCACCGAGGACAAGTTTTGATAAAATTAAAATTTCTAATTATAACAATTAAATGCATAATTACAATATCCAACAATCAACTTCATAAAAGAATGTATGAATTAGAAAGCCCCAAAATTTCAAAGGAATCAAAGAAATATGAAAAAATGCCTATAATACTGACATTGAAAAAAAATTAAAGATGTATCGATATAATTGAAAGGAAAATATACTTAACTCCTTTAACAATTTAATTATAAAACAACAATTTGAAAAGATATTTTTAATTAAGGAAATATTGAAAATCCTAAATATAAAATTCAAGAATGATAATTTTTCAATTTGATGCAATCTAATGAGATTTTTATGTAATGGGGGATGATGATTTCCATGAGAAGAGTGAATTGTTTAGGGTTTTAAAAGATATAAACAAAATTATGAAAATAGAAGAGAAGAGGCGGGAGAGGTGTTAAATATGAAGGATTGGTCGACTAGCGCTAGTGTTTCATAGAGAAGAAATAGTGAATAGTGGTGAAAAAATCAGTTTGGTTTTAAAACTCGACTATGCTAGTCAACTTGTGAGTAATATTGGTTGACCACTAAAGGATGCAGAAGCTACTAGACCATGAACAAACTCACTGGAACTATAAAGATTCCTTAAAAGAAAATTCATTGACCACTTAAAGACAACAGTTGACCAATATGAGTAATTGGGTGACTAGACAAGCATCTAAATAAAGAACAAACTCACTAGAAAGATAGAAAACATGGCTTTTGGTTACACTAGTCGATCACACTTAAGATATTGATCAACCAGTGTGTTTTAAAAAGTTAAAATATAGCTTAACAACTCATATTTATCCATCAAAACATTTAATGGGTCATAGTAATATCAATCAAAAACTTTAAAAGAGACTTATAACATAAATCCAATGTAGAAAATAAACCTTAACATTATTTAACAGTTTAGAAAAATTATTGCCCAATTAATATAAACTCTAACTTAGTGTCCTCACTTTGTACAACAATCTCTAAATCTAGGTACTTAAAAATAATTATTAAATACCTTATTCATATTTGAAACACTAACAATCATCATCAAGGTTTTAAATTCACACATAAACACAAGTCATCACATATTTCTAAAGTATAAACTAATAATTGCCTCAAGTTAAACATTACTTATAAGATTTTTGAATTAAAATTCTTCTTGAGTTTACAATCCATCAGAGACTTCTTGTCTTTTTCATATTTCTCACTTGATTCAACAATTGTCTCTTTTGAAAAGTCTTTAGTGGCTAAATTATCCACATCCTAAAACATCTTCTAGACTTTCTTGGAGGCAAGGAGGTTAAATTCATCATGATAAAATACATAAACTCCTTAATAAAACTCAATTTATATATTTTATTTTTATTGTTATTTTTATTTTTAATTATTGTTACTTTGTTTTGTGTGTGTGTATGTGTGTGTGTATTACGAAGGTTTATCAGAAGTAGACTCTTTACTAATTAGGGGTAAAGCTACGTACTACTGAACCTCTTTAGACCCCGTATATTAGTGGGACTTTCACCGGGTTGTTGTTGTTGTTATCCTTAATAAAAATAAATTAAATAACTCTTACTTATACTATATCCCATTTGCTCTTTCTTTTCTAATAGCCTTATAAACCAAGGTAATCAATGCTTTATTCCTTGATTGTTTGGTTCCTTCTTCATTTCAACCCACACTTTCAAAATTTTGCTTAACATTCTTTATTTAAGAAAAAAAAATCTATCAACATGTCCATATTTACCACAAAAGTGACATACCATGTTATATGAATAATGATGATACATATACACATTCTATATGTGTATCATAATCAAAAAACTTCTTTTGGAAAGTAAAGTTGTTGAATATTCTCCTAGAGTAGTGAAATGTCCTATGATTATATTGTGATGCCTTTTATGAATAAAAGCATGATGTATGTATTTTCATGTTAATATAGAAGTTATTTCTATTCTTCCCTTGATAGTGTTGAACTCTATGCCTAGGTTGTAAGCAATATATAAAAACATGATGTCTGCTCTCAGGTTGAGCCTTAGTGGATGTGTCATATGCATATACATGCTTAGATGCAGATGTTTAATGCTCATTTTTCATTTTAGGTAAAGGCTCTTCACTATACAAATATTTCCCCTGACAACTGTGGTTTTAAAATTGCCTTCCCTTTCATAGTTATATCCTATTCCATGCCTATCATTGGAATTCTTTTGAGTTTCTAGCATGTGTTCTATTTTCCATTCCCTTTAGTAAACTTGGATAATAAGTCCTTAAGGGAATCTATCTACTTTTTTAATGTTTCATTCTTATGCCTTAATGCATCTAACTCATTATTGTCATCAATAATCACATTTTTTATGCTTTAATGCTATGTAATTCACTTTTATTTTTTATTCTCACTTATGCATGCATCTAGGTGTTTTTGAGCTTCGTTAAATTTTAAACATAATTTTGTCCTTTTCTTATGATTTTTAGACTTTCAACTAATTCATCATGTGTCACATCATCATCACGATTAATCATTACATGAATTAAGGTTGGATGTTACCTCATTTGTAAAGCATATATGAGCTATCTCTTCTTATGAATTCTTGATTTCAAATTCACTTGTTCCATTCCAAGTTGATGCTTTAAGTCCTTTCTTCTTATCCTTCTTCTCCTTCTTATAATTTCTTTCACACTTCTTATTATTTTTAACTTGAAGAAATTATGACTTTATATCGCTAAGTTTTCTACATTCAAAGTAAATAATATTAGAGGATTTATATTTTAAATCACTTTTACTTTCCTTAAAGTTCTTTTTTTAAGAGAATTTCTACTTTAAGTACTTTAATTTTCTAGTGAGTAAGTCAATATCTTCTTCTTTGCTTTCACTAGTTGATGTCTCTTCCTCTTTATTTGATTATTCTTTTAAGGCTTTAATCACTAAATTCTTCTTCATTAGAAATGATGATTTTTTTGTCTCTTGGTGCCTTATTTTATATATGTGGAGAGATTTAATAAGTTCCTCTAAAAATAGTGTTGTTAGATCCTTAGCTTATTATATAGCTGTCACTTTAGCTTCCCACCTATTTGGAAATGATCTAAACAACCTTCTTACTAATTCAACACTAGTATAGGTCTTTCCAAAACCTTTGACAGCATTAATAATGTTAATGAATCTAGTATATATGTTATAAATGCTTCATCATGCTTCCTTTAAAATGATTTATATTGACGTGTTAGCATGCTTAATGTATGTCAAATGTTATAAGTTATTTCACACATATAGATACCTTATTAAATTCATTTCTTTTAAGGCACAAAATAGGATATGTATGGTCTTACTATTCAAAGAAACTAATTTATGATCTTAAGGCTCCTATTCTTCCTTCAATTTAGGTATCCTTTTGTTATCTATAATTTTTGTTGGAATAAAGGGACTATTTGATACTATTTCCCATTGGTCTATAGTTTTAGCCATTAAGAAGAATCTCATCATAGTTTTCGAATAAAGGTAATCACTATCATCAAAAAAGGCAGGTCTAGTAATGCTTTGTCCCTTTTAGTTGAATGTTGATGATGAATTATGCTTCTAAATATGCCATTATGATAATTTTTATAGGATTTCGCTAGAATTGCTAGCTTAATAGACCTACTCTAATACCACTTGTTAGTCCATAATGGAACCCAAAAGAGGGGTGAATTAGATGTTTACAAAACTCAACAATATTTCTAATTAATATACTCAATTAACAATAATCAATATAAATATGAATGAATGAATTGTTTAATATAAATTAATCAAAAATTGAAAAATAATTTAAAATTGATAGAAATGAGAGAATGCAAACTGATTTATAGTGATTTGGTAAACAATCCTTGCCTACTTTTGCTCCTAAGACTCTTCTTTGAATTCTACTATAATTATTCTTTCAAAGAAAAAAAACCTTTGTATAATCTTTCTCGGTAAAGAGAAACCCTTCTTACAATCTACTTTGAAAGAGAAAAGGAAACTCAATCTCTCTTGTATCACCCCAAAACACAATAATATATTGCCCTAACTAAATATTATAATTTAAAATACCTCACTATACCACTTAATAACTCTAAAATCATTTGCTCATATAAAAAATAAATAATGATACTCAAATGATTGAATTTTTTTTGAAATGTGTGTATGCAACGCCCAAAACCTATAGTCATTGGAGTTAAGAACTAGCCATTACAATGGCCATAAACAATGTAGTGGTCATATATGTATTTATAATACTAGATTCACTAGCCATTTAAACACTAGCTAAGCAGTTCAATCAGTATGATATATTTGTGAGCCAGTACATCAACTAATGTTATAGCAAACTCTCAATACTTCAAATTTAACATCTTTAACCTGTAATGGTTAACCACTAACCAATATAGGTTAACCAATCACCTCAAAAATATGGTTTTAACAACTTTAAATACTTAAAACTAATTTGTTTAATCAAAATATGATTAAAACACTTCCAAAATGTTCTCCAAAGATTATTTGAAAAAATAAGAGATTTTTATCTTAAAATCAAAAGCTTTAATGTCTCTTGATGAATATAAAGACTCGTGCAGTAAAGTAAGAATGATTATGCTTAGTGAGTCTTTTGGATCATAAAATTAACAAAGTGAGCCTACATTAATAATATAAAATATGAAATAGCCATAATAAGCCTTGATCTTCTTTTGTTCTCATTTGATCTTCATTTCTCAATTGTAAATTTCAACTTTTCTTTATCAACTTCATATACTATTTTCTTGAGTTTATCGTTTCATTTTGTTCTAATATTGCTTTCCATCAAAATAATAAAACATATTAATAGTGATTATATTTTTTTATCATCAAAACATCAATTGTAATCTCCCTTAGTTTAGTAGATGTTTTACCAAATAATTTTCTAATTTATTAAAGAATCATTTTTTAATTAATTGATAATTTAATCTATAAAAAATAATATAAAGGACTTTTTAATTTAATTTAAAATATTTAATTTAACTTACAAAATTGTTTCCTTTAATATTATAAAATATTTTTATTAAGAAAAAATTGTTTATATTTGATTGGAAAGTGATTTTGGAATTAGATTAGAATATCTTACTTTTTAAATTTTGGGAAATGAGTTTTTCTTAATTATAATAATAATAAGAAGAATTTATTGCATTTCCAATTAAATTAGTCAAGATAATTAAAAGCAATTTCTAATTGAATTTGAAATTTGATTTCAAATCAAATTAAATTTTTATTTGGAATATGAATTTAATTTATTTAGGAATTAATATTTTAATCTAATTTAATTATCTAAAGATTTAGAAATTTTATTTTAGATTATGAAGATTATATTGATCATTAGAATCAAACAATATTTTATGCTTATAATTTGATTATATTTGCATGAAGAATTGCATGTTTAAATAAATGACATTTTACATGTACTGTGTATTTGATAAGACCATCAAAAATTAAATCTATTGTTAAATATGAAGTATATATTGTGAACATGATTGTACCTTCCATACTTGCAAGAATAAATCAAAACTCTATTTATTGTTAGGCTTATTAAACAAACTTAAGGTTGCTTTAACCTGAATATATTTAGTCTTATAATAATATACCCTACTTAACTAAATTTGTATAATTTGAATGAGCAAACTCATGATTATATGAATTTAAAGGTACAACTAGGAATAATATATAAGATATGTTTTTATAAGATTTGTCACTTAACAAATCTAGGAGTAACATAAGATGTTATTAATAAAGATGTTTTATACCTAATTTAAGTTTACTTAGTTTATTGAGCAAGTTCAAGATGAAATAAATTTAATGTGATCCTAACCTACTAGAGAGTTTAGACTAAATTTTTAGAATAGTAATGAGGGCTATTATTTCGAATAAATAGTAAAAGTAACTAAATATGTTATTTAAGTCATAATCTTATTTAGTTTTAATGACATATAACCTATTAATTGCTTTCTTTATATTTATTTTATTTTAACTAAAAATTATCTTTATTTAGTATAGCTGGTATTAAAAATTAAAAAACCAAATTTCTTAGACTTATGATAGGCTTAAGAACAGTGCTTAAAAAGGATAGAAGGAAAGTTATATGTCTATTATGAAATATTGCTATTAAGTATTTGATACAAATTTAGATTTAAAATTACTATAATGTTTAAGGCATCACAAGACATAGCTTATTGAATAAAAGTTGTTGATCTTAGTTTATATAATAGTTTGTATGTAATGGATCAAGAAAGACTTATCCTTAACATAATTAGTAAGGATACAAAGTTAGATAATCAAAATTATCCTTTTATGCCATATTGGTTAAATCAATATAATGACAATCATAAAATTCTATAAAAGGATATATGTATCCTTTAAATATGAATCGTATGAGACATGTAAAACTTTTTAAGTTGAAGAATGACTAAATTAAAAGGAAGAAATCGCTAAATCTTATGCATATGATGTGTTAGATGTACTATTAAAAGGATGAATACTTATACTTCATTATATTTATTAACAACATTATATGATAGAGTCATATATATTAAATGAAATATTGATTTAAATTTTTAAATTTTTTGAAGTATTTAAATATTAATTATAAAAATCACAAATTTTACTCAATTGTTTAATACTAGCTTAAACTTTAAAAAGTGGCGTTAAAATGCTTAAACTTTCAATTTGTTACGAATATAGCTCAACCTTGAATTCTTTGTTAATGTCACTGACATGGCATACCCCTTCAAATTAATGGTTTCACCATATGGCTACCATGTGTTCAAACTTTTTTTTCATATAATTATTTTATAATTTAACAAATTTGGAAAAAATCAAGTAATTATTTTCACCACCACCGCCATCGTCTCAACCCAGTCTTCGTCATCTTCATTGTAGAGAACATTGAAGCTCGATGCAGAAATCTCCTCCCTAAGTCTTGAGGAAGCCCGCTGGCTGGTCGATTACCTCCAGGACAAGCATGATGTCTCCGTTAATTCCTTTGCCCTATCGCCATTGTTGTCTCCAAAAAAGAGCTGTATAACGAATTTCCCATTTCAAGTTTTGATCTTTTTTCATGCTCCATGCTTGCAACTTACATGCCAAGAGCTTCCCTTCCTTGCAGTAGTCTTGCACTAATGCCTTGTAAATTTTTGTGTCTGACAACACATTGTTTCAAACCATTTCTTCAAGTAAAGCTTCATCGCTACAATTTATTTTGCACAATTAGCTTATTAGAGCCCTGTATGCCACTGTCACGATTGAGCCCAACCACCAGGAACAATTGCTAAGGAGAAGCAGTAGGCCCAAGCATCCCCCCAGGAAGTTGGATGATTTTGTGACCACGTGACCTGGTCCTAGTCAACATATAGAATCAGCAGTGCGCACAGTCATGCAGCCTGTAATAACCTTATAGGAAGGAATAGTAGTACGATTTCTGTTATGCAAATACTGTGATGCTTTTGGCATTTCTCTCTTTCTCACCTATTCCTCTGTTTCTCTTCTCTTCTCATCCTTTTAGTATTGTTTCATTGTTTTCCCTAAAGGTTGTATTCACTGAGAACTAATAGAATCCAGCCCTTTTCTGTCTATTTCCTATTCCTCTGTTTGTTTAAGCTTGGTAAACACATCACTGGTGCTTTCATTGAGAGGCTCCATAGATGGGAGATCACCAATACAACACACGGTTTAAAGTGCTGGATGATAACGTGAAGGCAGTAGCAGATGCACAGTCATCTCTCTGGCGAGATTTTGACCTCCTCTCATCATCGATCGAAGAACAGATGTGGTTGTTGAAGGAGCTCTTAGAGTTGCAACGAGGTCCAAACCACATGCCTCATAGGCAAGCGTCAGGATCATAGAACACCTTATTTGGTCATCACAAATTAGCTTCGATTCAAATATCCAGATTTGCAGGAGTTAACCCAGACCGGTGGATTATGCAGGCTGAACACTACTTCGCTTTCTATAACATTCCGGTGGAGGAACGTATCACGATCTCCTCTTTTTACCTTGATGACGCGGTGGCTGATTGGTACGACTGGATGAGTCGTAATTGGCAACTCACTGACTGGTCGGGGTTCAAAGCTTCGGTGGTGCATTGATTCCGGTTGCACGAGCTAGAAGAGCCTGAAGGTTTATTGGCTAAGCTCCAACAGACAACCACTGTAAGTGAGTATAGGGATAATTTTGAGTCCATTACTAACAAGATTGTTTTTCTCCCGGCCCACTTCATGATACAGTGTCTTATTTCGGGCCTACGTGTTGACATAAAGCACTCGGTCTTGGTCCATCGGCCCGCCACCTTTGATGAAGCCATGAGCCTAGCCCAATTACATGAAAATCGGATAGCATTGTAGAAAGTCCTGAACAAACCCACACTTGGAAATATAAAGCCTTTACTCCCTTCACCCAAATACCCTATTCAGCCAACTTCATCCCTAACCCCGAACACTACTCCGACAGCCACCCTCCCTAACGACAACAAAGTTGCTTTCCGCTGCCTTACCCCAGCTGAAGCCACCCAACATCGATCTAAAGGGTTATGCTATCATTGTGATGACAAATACACTTGGGACCATAAATGCAAAGCCATACCACAACTATTGCTCTTAGAAGATGGCCTCGACCCACCCGACCCACCTGACCCATCCGACTTGGTCATTTCAGTTACACCAGCCACTGATTCAGTAGTTGCCGATGATGAGTTGCTAACCCACTCATCAATCTCTTATAATGCATTAGTTGGTGGATGCTCTGTTTCCACTCTTCGTTTTCGTGGCTCTGTCAGGGGCAAATCGGTCCAAGTTTTGTTAGATGGCGGGAGTATCCACAACTTTGTGCAGACCTGTATAGCAAAATTTCTTGGGTTACCTATTGAATCAACAATTCGTTTCTCTGACCTTGTTGGCAACGGTGAACTACTTATTTTTGACGGTGTGTTTAAGTAAGTGCCATTGAAGATTCAAGGTACCAAAATCAAGGTTGATTTCTTCGTTTTGCGTTTATAGGGATGGGATATGGTGCTGGGAGTTGCTTGGCTAGTGACACTCGGTCCAGTCGTTATGGATTATGCATCCTCGGTCTTTGAGTTTGATCACTCAGGTCATAAAATTCAATGGAAAGTCGACTCCTTACAATCAGCACAATCAGTTCAATTTAATGGCTTGCGGCATCTCTCTCATAAGGATGCAATTGATGCTTTATTTTGGTTAGAAGTTGATACTACAACCGACCAACAGCTTGCAAGGGAGCGTCCTGAGATTGAAGAGTTATTGAATGATTTCTTCGATGTGTTCTCGAAGCCTCACGGGTTGCCACCATCGAGAGCTTGTGATCATGCTATCCATCTCCTTCCTCATAGTGGCCCGATAAAGGTTAAGCCGTATCGGTACCCTCACTTTTAGAAACAAGAGATGGAGCGATTAGTATTGGATATGTTAGCTGAAGGAATCATTCGACCAAGTACGAGCCCGTTCTCATCCCCAGTTTTGTTGGTCCGAAAAATAGATGGCACATGGAGGTTTTGCGTCGATTATCGAGCACTAACTATGGTGACAGTCCATGATCGTTTTTCGATTCCATCCATCGATGAATTGTTTGATGAGTTATACGGGGCACAGTATTTCTCAAAACTCGATTTACTTGCAGGTTTCCATCAAGTTCACATCAAAGTCGGTGATGAAGCAAAAACAGCCTTTTGAACTCACGACGGGCATTACAAATTCTTAATTATACTGTTCAGCCTCACGAACTCACCGTCGACTTTTCAAAGCCTTATGAACGACGTCTTTCGTCCGATCCTCTGACGGTTCGTTTTAATGTTTTTCGATGATATTTTAATATATAGCCCTTCATTTCAATATCATCTGGAACATCTAAAAGTGGTCTTGACTTTGTTGCGAGATCATCACTTGGTGGCAAAACGATCTAAGTGCACTTTTGCTCAGTCCACAGTGGCTTATTTGGGACACATAATCTCACATTAGGGGGTGAGGGTAGACCCAGAAAAGATTGCAGCCATTCAGAATTGGCCGATTTCGCGTTCCATTAAAGAAGTACGAGGATTCCTTGGTTTAGCGGGATATTATCGACGTTTCATTAGACACTTTGCATCGGTCGCAGGGCCTTTGACAGATCTTTTGTGCAAAGATAACTTATGTTGGACTGAAACAACCATGGCCGCGTTTGTTCAGTTGAAACAACTTCTTAGTGCTACCCCTGTCTTGGAACTACCTAATTTCTCCGAGCCCTTCATAGTGGAAATCGATGCATCGGGGACAGGTATCGGGGTTGTTTTATCACAAAAGGGGCATTTGATAGCATTTTTTAACCAACAGTTGAGTGCTCAAATGCAACAGGCTTCGACATATCAAAGGGAGATGTTCGCGATAACTCAAGCAATTACCAAGTGGAGACAGTACCTTTTTGGCTGAAAGTTTACCATTGTCACGGATCAACAGCCCCTATGAAATCTAACGGAGCAAATCATTCAAACTTCGAATCAGTAGAAATGGCTTGGGAAGCTTATAGGGTATGAGTTTGATATTGTTTACCGACTTGGGAAGTAAAATAATGCTGCCGATGCCTTGTCGAGAGTCCCACGGTCACAATTTTTGGCCATCTCCCAACCTGAATTTGCTCTTATAGCTGAGCTTCGAAAGGCTAATACTACCAAGACTGAGTTACTAGAGTTGCAACAGAAAGTCATGATCAACCCCACCACTTTGCCAGATTTTCAGTTTAAAGATGGGTTGTTACTCTTCCGAAACAGGCTAGTCATTCCATCGAATTCTCCTATGTGTACTCAGCTCCTAAATGAATTCCATTCATCACCAGTGGGAGGCCATGCTGGCATTACCCTCACTCTTCATCGCCTCTCGACTAATTTCTATTGTAAATCAATGCGCAAAGATGTCAAACGCTTTATTAACGAGTGCCAAACATGACAACAAATGAAATAAGCGTCGCTCAGCCCCGGGGGCCTACTCCAGCCATTGCCAATTCCTAATCTTGTGTTCGAAGCGGTTTCGCTGGACTTTATAACTGGGTTGCCACAATCGAAGGGAAAAACAGTGATTCTTATGGTCATCGATCATTTATCAAAGTATGGTCACTTTATGAGGCTGCCCTCTAACTTTTCCAGCAGTACCGTTGTAGAACCCCCTTACCATAGGGTATACACCGGGACGCCCGTAGGTCATTCCGATACATACTCTACGATAAGAGTGCACTACGAACGATCACTGATATACTTCACATGGCATCATAATTATAAAGCATCAATAGGAAAATCACTAATTTTTGAAACCATAAAATATTTCTCATTCCATGCAGTCATTTACATCTCTTTCAGATTGTCACTA
>JANVCQ010000230.1:10123303-10143599 GCA_025531925.1 Erythroxylum plowmanianum
ATATAAGTATAGAGTTATTTGGAATTTATTGGTACACTGGGCCTCTTAAATTTTAAAAAAATAAAATTTTGAGCCCTCCTATCTTAAATTCTTAGCTCCGTCACCGCTAACCAACAAATTAGTTGGGAAGCATAAATCAACGTAAAGACACCTTGTGCTCTGGCATCATCGAAAGTCCTTGGTCTCCAAATTGGCTCATTAAAAGATGGCCTAATAAGAATCAGTTCGTGCCATAATCATGTTACCAATGCTTTTCTTTTTGAACATCAACTGTTGCTTTAATCGGTATGATAACTTCCTCTCTAAGCATCACCTTCCTACATTTGTATGACCGTAAGCTTTTGGTGATACCTTTAATGTTAGTTTTATAAGCTACCAAAATTGAGCCAATAGCAATTTGGCATCGTAAAAGAAAACAAAAATAAGTTACGACCACCAGTTCGAGGGAAAACACAAACTTACGTCCCGATATCTTAAAAGTTTACTTAGATCTCATGCAGTTATAAAAATCTATGTCATATAAGAAGGATGCGACAACCTTTGTCCATAACATGATGGTCTCTACAATAAAGCACTCAAGTTTAATGTTTAAAGACAACTCGGTTGAATTATCTCGATTATATTGACGAAACATGAAAATGTTAAAGAATTTATAAGTAATAAGGGTTAACTATCTAAATGACTAATTCTAGTTAATTTGACAATAGTTGACTCAAGTTCAGTTCTTGTTAATGAACTCTATACTCTACCCATAATAAAAAAAATCTAATATGGTATCAGAGTAGGTTTGGTCCAAATTATTAATTTCTTAGTTGTCCATCTGGATGTCTAGTCCCAGCGACTCGGTCCGGTTACCACTGCATTTATTTCAAGTGATAACTGAATGTCCAGTCCTAGTTGCACTTGAGGGGGAGTGTTAGAGTATCTTATATTGACTAAACATGAAAATATTAAAAGGTTTATAAGTAGTAAGGTCAACTATCCAAATGACTAGTTCTAGTTATTTTGACAATAGTTAACTCAAGCCTAATTCTTTTTAATGAACTCTACACTCTACTCATATTAAAAAAATCTAATAAACTCTAAAGTAAGTATAGGTTAATTCACTATTAAACATCCTTAAATAAAAATTTCAACTAGAGTTATATTCAATGGGAAACATGTCCTTTATGCGAATAACTTTATTCACATAATGAATTAGCTAAAACACAAATATTTTGAATCAGTTAAGACACAAACTTCTAGATTACATGTTCAAATATCCCAATGATTTTGTTCCTAGAGACGTGCCTAAGGTCAACCACTTAAAAGGGCAAAGGGTGGTTGTTTCCGTTTCCGTGTGCCACCCTGTGCCCGAGACCATCCATTCATCTATTAATATTAACAGATAGATGGATAGTCTTAGGTACAGAGTGACACACAGAAACGAGAACAGGAGAATTAATCCCCTTAAAAAATAGAGCATGTCCATGGACTAGTAAATTATCTAAATGTTGTCAGGTCTTCTTACAAATTCATCAACTAGCATTATACACTTAATTTAGATCTTCTTAGCCTGATCTATTTTGAGAACAAGAAAATACACAACGTAATATAAGAAACATGCCATAAAACTTTATTGAAATAATGTTTAATTATCCCAAGTACTTCTATCAACTCTTAACTAATATCTAAAAGTTAAGCTTGAAAAGATATCATAAAAGGATTTTGTTGGAAAAATGGAGCTGGATTCGATCTCGCCTATAGTAGAATAATTATGCAACCTATTTCTTATGCTCAAAAGTCAAGGTTACCAAAATTTCTATACTATAATTAATATAAAAACATAATAAAACATGAGTCTTAATTCATATCTTATTATGAAACTTGATCAATTTTTTGTTATTTCCCTCAAACCATTTCCAAAATTGACTGTTCTTTTGTAGCCACAGATATATCCAAGCTCTAATAGTATTTACAAAACGAGTTGAGAATACTCTATAATAGTGATATAGAAAGTTAAGCAAAAATTGCTAGCTCACTTAGAGTTTAAGCTTATTTATAATATGACTTGAACCTTTTAGTAATTTAACTTAATTTAAATTCTAATTAAAATTATGATTAATTCTAATTAAATACTAATTGAGTCTTAATAAGATCTAATATCTCATATTGATCACTATTAATTAAATATTTCATATTTAATCATAAAGTTTTTTAAACTTTACAATCAAGTCCAATTTGATTTAATTACTTCTCTCTCTTTAACTTATTCTTTATGTACGTCTGATTATGTTCCTAAATATGTTAGCAATATATACAAATTATATCTATCCTAAATCATATTTAGAATTAGATAAAATAAAATATTTTAATTTATCTTTAATTTTCTAATTAAATAATTTATATCCATAAATCCAAATTAGTGCCTAGCAATCCATCATGACTACTTAAAAATTTAGAAATTTTAAAGTAATTTTTTGTGTATAATTTAATAATTTCATCATACAATGTTCCGATTAAACATAGAACATGAAAATATTGTCTACTCTATTTGAGTCCATTCATGTTATTTCTCTACCATTAGTAATTGATTTGATTAATGACATTCAAAACTTTTTTCAAATTGTCATTTTATTTTGGCTAAGGATTTTTCAAATCAATATTAATTGAAATAACGAAACATTTTTCATAATTGCTTTGAGGTGATGAATCATATATTGATTACTCAACTACCTTCATATAATTCATGCTATATCCAATGATTATTGATTGAGCTACCTTTGACTAAAAGAGGTTATAAGTAGTATCAAATTATACAAATCCCTCTATAGGATATTTAAGTTATCTTAAATCAAAGAATCACTTACATAATCATCACAATGATAATTTTCATAGACGTATAAGTAGTGTTCCAAATGAAATTCCCATATGGATTCAATTCGCTTAACTAGTTCTCCATCAAATACCTACACTTTTATTTAAGTATTTCTATACTTTAGTATATAATCGACTACTTCCTTCATAAGAAAGAAATATAATATTTACTAGTCTTTTTTTTTACGTTCTATTGGTGTCTTGTCTTAATAGAACAATGACTAAGAAAAATTTGAATAATACCTGAATGCAATACAGGTATTAAAATTATGATCCCATCATAATTTCATTTGCAATATACATTTACACTATGGACTTTATCATTGACATCTAAATGTGTATAATATAAAAGAAAGCCTTTACTAATTATATCACCATAACTACCCGATTGGTTGTAAGGGATAAACCAATAATCTCCTACTTACACTAAACCAATCGTTTAAGTATATTATACCATATCACTGTATGACGATCATGAATTCCATAAAATTATCTCTAGTGAGCACTTGTTTAAATTTTATAATTTTTGTCTCAATTATCATTAATATTAAAAGGAATCATTTAAATACATAATTGGATCTTTGATGAGACCTTATCTTCTTTTGCATGCCAAATGACTCTAATGTTCTATAATATATTACTGTTCTGAACAATATAAGGAACTCTAACAAGTTCATTAAAAAAACTTATTGATCCAATTAATCATTTCTACTAAAAAAAATGTATTTGGCCTAATTGGCAATTAATGCTACATTAGAATCTTTTCAATCTTAAAATAATATTGAAGTAAAATATACCTTTGCTAGGATTTACTTTTAAAGTTAATATCCATATAATCTTAAACTTATATATCAACTTATACATAAATAATGAATATCTTATTACTTTATAAGTATCAGATATCTCAAATAAAACAACTTTCTTATCTATCTTTATAGATAAAATAGGTAAACAACTTTCTTATCTATCTTTATAGATCTAATATTTAAGTTGTTACCTTTTCATATCTAGTAAGAGTTGTTCTTAGACTATCCTATATTGAATATTTGAAAGGATAAATTTTTATTCTCTATGAGCATTATATCTCTACTCACTCCTACAGAAAAGTATAACTATACTCCCACTAACCTTCTTGTAGATATAATAAATTCATAATTATTTCTAAAACAAAATCTTTAACTTTATCTCAAAGGTGAATCTTTTAACGTCTCATAGCCTTTCAACTACGCATCAAATGTATCAATAAAGGAATTAGTTGAAATTAGATGTATTGTCATAAGATTTAAACCTTTCAGATTTCATCTTACTCTCATTATTTATATTAAGAACTATTCTCCTATAAGTGTTCATTGAAATAAACAATTTGTTTACTAGTTTGTATGACTATATCCAACATTTTAGATATGTTATAACTTTCTATTATCCATTTTAGTTCTAAACTTATTGGATAATACATAATTCAACCTAGCATCACATAAAAATCACTAACTTTGTCTCTTTCAAAGTTATACCATTCCATATCTAATATGGAATCTTGCTAATTGATCTAATTGGAACTTCTACAGCTAAATTGTTGTACTAGGAAAAACTATAAAAGAAATAAATATTGCATCATATAATATCCCATATTGTATATTCCTCCTTACACAAATCTATACTCTTATAGAATTTAGTTGATGTAGTATTCACTATAGAATCTCATCCCTTATATATAACCAAGAAAACTAAATCTCACCATATTGATTTCATTGAAGTTTTTTAGCATTCTCAATGCTTAATTTATATTTAGATCTAAATAATTTAAATATTTCAAAAAATTAAATCAATATTTCATTTAATACATCTAACTATATCATGTAAAGTCATTAGTAAATCTAATAAAATATAAGAATCATCGTTTTATGAATAACATTATTATATCCAATTCATCACACGTATAAAATTTATCAATTCAATATTGTCATTCTCCTTTCACTAAACAAGTTCCACAAGTTTCATACAATTTATAGTAAATAATATACATATGTCCTCGTTTATAACTTTATGATTCTCATTATATTGATTTAACCATTATGACATAAAAGAATAGTCACTTTCGTTAAGCATAATTAAGTCTCCCCTGATTCAATAGATATAAACTATTTATACAAGTTTGGATTAACTACTTTTACTTAAAAATTTACTTATAGTAATGTTGAATCTTAAGTTAGTATTAAATACTCAAAAGCATGAATTAGAAATATATAAGATCTTGATTATGTCAACTATAGGCAAGAAAAGTAATGCAATCATTTTTTTTCTAAAGGAAACTATTATCATACTATAGTAAATGCCTTCAATTATAATCTATGTTTATGTTTTTAGTAGGCTAAATTAAATGAAATTATTTCATCAAGAAACTATACCTTTCAACTATGCTACCTATTGCATTGTGTTATTATAGTGTTGATGTACATCTTACATGTTATATTTAAAGTTTATGAGATATTAATCAACTCAAAATATGATTATGTTTTTTCGTCTGTACAATTTTGACATATCTATAAAAGCTTGTAATAGCAAAATTGTATAATGGACACACAACTTTTTTATTTAACTTTAAAAACTCTTCTCAATAATAATCTATGTCCAAAAAATTTGATTCACTAATAATTTAGTATCAACTATGCTTATCATATGTAATTTCTACTCAAAAAATATAAATATAAGAAAAGTAAGTAATAGGTTACATATTAGAATAGTCAATAAGATTAGGACTTTAGAAACTTATTTGATTACTTCCACTACTTTATTTGAAATAATAGCCCTCACTATTATTTGGAAAGATTAATTTAATTTTTTTAGTGAGTTAGGATCCTATTTAAATTTAGTTGAATGTATATATATAGCATGCAATTTATACTATATAATCAAATTATATACATAAAAACATCAAACCTCGTTTGATTCTAATTATTAAAAGAAACTACTTTCAAAATTAAATAAAACATTTTATATTTAATTAAGAAATTTCTTTATATTATTTCTTTATAAATTTATTTATTTGTTAATTAGAAAATATTTGTTTAATAAATAAGAGACTGTTTTTAAAAATATAAAAAACTCATTTTTTAATTAACAAATGAAAATACTTTTCAAATTTAATTAAAAACATTTTCTATTAAATAAAGAAACTTTGATTCATAAATAAAGAAATAATTTCCAAATAAATAGAATATTAATTCTCTAAATAAAAATAATAATAAATTTAATTTATCTCAATCAAATTGAAATAAATAAACTTAATTAAGAAACACATTTCTTAATTATTTAAGAAAACTCTTTTCTCAATTTTAAGAAGTCTAGCTAATTAATTTTATTCTAATTGAAATATAATTAATTTTAATTTTAGAAATAACTTTTCTCAAATTTAAATTTATGAATCAATCTAATTATTAATCTTAATCACATTAAGAAAAATAATTTATTCAATTATGGAATTGATTTTGAGACTTTAAAATTTTTAAAGTTTTATTTGGCATAAAATTTATCTTATTTAAGTTTGGAATACATTATCCCGTACTTGAAAAACAATTTTATTGGGATTATATTAATCATATTCCCAAACAACTTTTATTCTTGACTTAGAATAACCTATTCTTAGTTTATGTCAAACTTAAACTTATTACCAAATAAGTATTATTCCAACCCTATAATAGGATATATTTATATCCAAACAAACCTCAATCACTTATGTTCCAACCCTAGAATATCCTATCTTTATTTAACCTCAGCTTCCAATCCAATAAACTATCATTGTCTTCAACATCTACTGCCAAGTGTTTTTGCTTCTATTGTCATTAATGGAGGTTCTGTTGCTAACTGGTGCAAGCTACATCTGTTCCAGACATCTTGCCTCTGAGGAGTAGAAACGACAGATCCACTAAGAGAGCTGTTGCCTCTGTCAACCAGCCGCATGCATGACTAGCTAGTCAGACCACTTTAGAAACACAAAAATCATCTTTCATAAACCTAGCAACACAACACTCCAACTTACCATATCAAAGATATACAACCTAACATCCAGCCTTCAATCATGTCACCTCATTCTCCATATAAGTTCGAGTCATGTTTTTTAACGGTTTTATCTTTTTTTTAGATTCACATATATAAAAATCTAAACTTTTCAGATCTGATAAGGTTTGGGATTTTATGGTTTCTAAAATCACAAACTTATTGTAATTTTAATATGAACATTCGTATTCAAACAAATCTAATTTATTTTTAACGATTAGGGTTTTGTGTAATCAATTCCATAATTTAATGTTAATAGAAATCAAACATTTTTAATCAAATTGTATAATTAAATTCAACTCTAATATTACAGATGAGAAATTAGGGCAACATCCTATCTCACGCATGGCAAAATATTTACAAAACTTATTTTTTATAATTTTTCGAAAGTCATATCACTTAAATTCTATAAGATGATTAACATATAAATATAATAAAGCATGAATCTTAATTTATACCTTATTGTAAAGCTTGGTCCTTTTTTCATCTTAACCATTGTAGTCGCACACATGTTTGGCCTCTATCAGTAACTACATAACAAGTTGAGAGAACTCTTCAACTATTATAGAGAGCGATAGATAAGAAGTGCTAGCTCCTTTAGAGCATAAGCCTATTTATAATAGAACTTAGACTTATAGTAATTTGATTAAAATAAAATTCTAATTTTGATTAAACTTTAATTATAATCATTACTAAATGCCAATTGGTCCAAATAAGATCAAATATCATATATGAATCCTTATTTATTAAATATCTCATATTTAATCATAGAATTTCTGAAACTTTACAATCAAGTTTAACTTGATTAATATACTTTTTTTTCTCTTCAGCTCAATTTGTGTGTGTGAGCTATTAGGTTTTTAAATATGTTGGTAATGTATAAAAATCATAACCTTCAATCATATTTATGATTAATAAATTAAGCTCTTTTAATTTATCTTTAATTCTCTAATTAAACAATTTATATCCATATATTAAGATTGATGTTTAACAACGCATCATGATCACCTAAATATTTAAGAATATTGAATATGTTTTAACTAACCTTTTCATAAATTATTTTTTTTAATATAATTCAATCCTTCTATCTTACAATGTTTTGACTAGACATATATCATGGTTATAATTTCTACTTTATTTGAGTCCAATCATATTAATTCTTTACCATTAGTAATTGATTCGATTAATAACATTTACACACTATTTTCAAAGCGTCATTCTACTTAAGCTAAGGATTTCCTGTAACAACCACTTCCATTATAGGAATAAACATAATATTTCTTATTCTTTCTACATTCTATTAATATCTAGTCTCAATTGAACAATGAATAGGAACAATAATGCATGAATGCAATAAGAATATTATATTTATGGTCTCATTATAATTTCATTTACAATCTACATTTATCATATAGACTTTATCATATATATCTGTATAAGATAAATAATATCTTTAAATAATTATTTCACTAAACTACAATCACTTGATTAGCTTTAGGGAAAAACCAACATATTCACCATTAACGTAGAGGTCAATTTACTCTTTTACTCAAAAGTGAAACCACTAATGTAATTATAATGTAAAAGGATGTAAATTCTTTTGCAATGAGTAGTTTCACATAAGATCTAAGATCATACTCACATGCCTCTATCACTAACGCAATATTACATTACATTACCAACAATTTAAAATTCCTAACCAATATATTTTAGTTGCTCCCTTTTCCTCTAGTAATGTTACCTTAATAGTCTTCTTTCTTCTAGAACGTATTATCTAGTATTCTTATAAAATGTTTAAATCAAATTTGATTTTATCATTATCTAATGAAACTTCTACCAGCAATAAAACTAAGTAGATTATGATATTATTATGATGTATCAACTGCCAGATTAAGTTCTTATCCTTATCTAGTCATATTTTAACTTATTGTCATATTTTTACATCATGGTTAATTTGGAATCAATTTCAACAACTTAACGATGCAAAATATGAATGATAGTATGATATAAGTTCTATAAAAAATGGCTCTAATTTGGATTGTTAAGGAAGTGACTCTATGATGCCAAACTAGCAAGAAAGGGGAAGAGAGCAAAAGAAAGGAAAGAGGAGGAGAAATTAGAGAGAAGTTTATTACTTTTTCTGATAGTAAGGAACAATCATTGTTGCTCGTCTTTACATCAACAATCAATATTCATAGATCATGTACAATGAATCCCAACATCACACATGTATTTTCTCTTTAAAATTTGTAACTACTAATATAATAAGCTTATGATTTCCCACCTTCTCCCCAACCACCATTCCAAAATGTTATGTGCCATTTATCTTTTCTGTATTGCCTTTTTTTTTCAATTATTCCATTAATTTCTTTTGTAAAATTCCTCTTCCTTTTGCTTGTCCTTGTCCTGGAGAATAAAGTTGGTGAATCTCAATTGGAATTCATTAACTAACTCCCAAGTTTCTATAGTAAATGATAATCCTTCTGGTTAATCAAAGATTCTGCCACCGCCTTACCCTTACACTTTACTGTTCTTCAGTTCACAATTGCTAATGCCTAAGGAATTAAAGAGGTGTTAAAATTAGGAAGCACAGAGCTGACAAAAGTCTTGCTAAATAATTATCGAGTAAAGACACATGAAAAATAAAATGGATATCAACTTCCTTAGGCAATCTCAAACAATATTTTACCAAATTTTTTTTCAACTATAAAGGGATCATAATATTTTAGAGAAGTTTATGGATGTTATGAGTAGATACTATTTGTTGTTTGTATGGTTATAGCTTAAAATAGATTGCATTCCCTACTTTGAATTCTCTTTCCATGCTCCCTTTTCTGCTAGTTATTTTATGCAATGTTGAGTTTTCAAAAAGTGAATTTTTCGTAATCATTTCTTCCTTCTCTATTAAAAAGTGGTCTATAGATACCACAAAGGAGTCTTTAAGGATATATGGTAGATGTGGGGGAGGTGTAATACTATACAAAGCCTTATAGGGTGTAGTTTGAATAGAAGTATGCATTAAACCACCACTCTATAAAAGAGAGTTGTAAATTCCTTTTTGTAGGGTTATCCCTAACCATACACCTTAGGTAAATAGTTAAGAACTATTAATCACTTTAGTTTGTCGATCTAAGTATGATAAGCTTCCCTGTATGAAATTAAACTGTATACGGAGAGAAAAACTCTTTCAAAAATTGGCTAAGGAATATATACCCTTTATAAAGGGCAATGGTATTAGGCATGTTATTTAGTTTGAAAACATTATTTAAGTACATTGTTGCCACCTATTCAACTGAATGAGGATTGATCAAACTCATGAAGTGGGCATACTTAGTGTGCTTATCTACTACCACTAAAATCACTTCCTTCACTTAGATATATGAGACCATTATAAGAAGTCCATAGTGATGTCATAGAAGATAGTTTGAGGAACTAGTAATGATTGGAGTAGCCTTAGGCAAATTACCATCTTAGCTATATTTTGTTAACAAGTTGCACATTCCCTTATATATTGCCTCATTACCTTTTGTAGCCCTTTATAGTAAAACAAATTGCCCACCTTCTTTAGGCTTACTGTTATGCCAAAATGTCCATTAACTAGAAGATTATGGAAGTATGATACCAATTATTATGGGAGGTTAGGTTTATTGCCCACAACTAGTATTCCCTTCCTAGTCATGAAATTCCCCTTCTACCATTATTGAGGGTAAGATTTTGGGTTAACCTACAGTTGTTTAATAATAACTTAAATGCTAACTTTTTTCGCCATCTACTTTAAATTTGATGCAAAGTATCTATAAAGTAAGTAGAGATAGAACCTTATTAAATTATATACTTGGCATCTTTGAGAGAGAATTGACCACCATATTATTTTTCCCTTTTGTTATAAATAATTTTGTAGTCCGAACCCAAAAGCTTGGCCACCTAAATATGTTGACTATTGGTAGAAACCATTTGGTATAAAAGGTGTTTCAAACTATTATGATTAGTTTTAATTTAAAATGCGTATCAACCAAATAATGCTCCTAGGCTACAATTACTTGTAGGATGGCTACATTTTCTCTTTCATTGATAGAAAAGGATTTGTATTTTAGGGGGAGGTCCTTGTTAGTGTATGCAATTAGGTACCTTTTTGTATCAGCATAATACTAATTTGTATCCCCACTTGCATTTGTTTCCATGATGAATTGCTCTGTTAAGTTTGGTAAAGCTAGAATAAAGGCTATCACCATGGCCTCATTAAGTTTAATGAAGGCTTTGATAGCCTCTTTATACCACTTGAAGGAGGCCCTCTTTAGTAAGGTAGTAAGAGGTTTATTGATGGCTTTATAATTTCTAAAATATCTTTTATAATGCCCTGCGAGACCAAAGAACCCCCTAAGTTATTTGGTTGTAATAGGAAATGGCTAATTTAATATAGTCTCATTCTTCTTATGATATATAGCTACCCCTTCTTTAGAGATAAAATGTCCCAAGTACTTCACCTTATCTCCCCCAAACTCACATTTAGTCTTCTTGCCAAAACGCTTATATGGCTTCAGGGTCTTTAGTGCAGTATGTAAATGGGTGGCATAATTTATGCCATTATTGTTGTAAATCCTTTAAACATTTTTATGGTCGTAGCTTTATCAGAAATAAAAATTTTATAACAATAATTACTACACCTCCAATTTTTGGATAACTATTATGCAAAGTAAAATCAATCTAAAATGGGTTTAGTTTTATTACTATTTTTTTAATTGTTTTAGATAACTAAATTTAATGACTTCTTTTTAAAATAAGAGATACATGATTTGAGTGGACCACATCCTTATACTATAAATATGAAATTTAGTTAAATTATATTTGCAAAATGTTGTTTAACTTTAAAAGATGATGACATTTCCTCAAATATGGCTTAAAAATAGAATTCATAAGGCTTTGGAAGGTAGCTGAGGTGTTTAGAAGCTTAAAAGTTATTATCAAGAATTCTAAGTGTTCGTAGTGAGTTTTAATTGGAGACATTCGAATTTGATGGTAACCTAACATTACGTCAATCTTAGTAAATGGTAGATCAATAAAGCTCCTCTAATAATTCATCCACTAAGGGAATTAGAAACTTGTCTCCCTCTGTTATTCCAGTCAATGCCTTATAATCCACATAAAACCTTTATTAATTATCCCTCTTTTTAACTGAAATAACTGTAGAGGCAAAAGTGTTAGTGCTAGGTTGTATTATTCTAAAACTTAACATTAGTTCTACCAACTCTTTAGTAATATCCCTTTAGATTCTTAAATATTTATAGGGCCTCTTATTAATAAACTAAAAGCATGGACAAGAGGGAATGTTATGATCATGTTCCCTAATTGGTGGTAATCACTTTGGCTCTTTAAAAACATTAGAGAACTTATCTTTTTTTCATTGCCTTTTACTCCACTTATTCCATCTATTTCTTCTGTAATAACTCCCCCTCCTTCATCTTGCCCTTGTCCTTAAGGATAAAGTTAGGGAATCTAAATTTAAATTCATCAATTCACTCTTAGGTTACCTCAATAGGGAATAATCCCTTCCAATGAATCAATTACTATGCCATCGCCTCACCCATATGCTTCACCATTCTTTTGTCCATAACTACTAGTAGTTAAGAAATTAAAGAGCTATTCAAATTAGGAAGCGTAGGGAAGAGGAGAAGCTTGCCTAAAGATTGCTTGAGTAAGGAAACATGAAAAGCAAGATGGATATCAGATTCCTTGGCAATCTCAAACTATATGTAAGAATGGTAATGGACTAGGTCGAGCCTGAGTTGGGTCAAGGCTGCCTAGCTCATTTTATCATTTTTGGAAAAAAATTTTTAGAAAATGACATGTTTTGTTACTTTCGATTAGGCCACGAGTCGGGCTGGGCTTGGACAACCTTGGCCCGTGCATGACTCATGGCCCGGTTAACTAAAGCTAAGTTTGTTGGCGTATGCCCCACAAATCAATTATATAATATACTCTAATTGATCAGTTGTGATCAAGGTAGTGTTGCATTATGACCTTATTTAATATTAGATAGGTATTATGTCTTACTAGAGATCGTTTATAACTTGTGTTATCCCCCAAATGTTTTTTTTAGTTAAGCATGATTTAAATAATTATAGGGTTTGGATAGGTCAATTTTTAGGAGTTAATTTTTTTTATGTCTATGTTAGTAGAATTTATTTCATAGGTTAGTTACATTAAAAGTGATAAGAATGCATAAAGGGGTATCTTTGGTAGCTCACTTAAGTTTAAAAAGACATAAGGTATAAAGGAAGGGTAAAGTGGACTTTTAGCATTCATTAAAGGTAAAATAAGAAGAGGAAAATGTTGTGTTGCTTTGGAGAGGAGGAAAAACGTGAACTGAAGATAGAAAGAAGAAGAGAACATCGAAAATGAGAAAAGAGAATTAAGTGTTTTGGTTTTTGTAAGAAAGGAAGGAAGTTGAGTTAGGGTCTCTTCATTTCGTAGTTTTCAAAAGAGAATTTGAGGTTGTTCAAGAAGGGAAAAAGATAGAGGAAGAGAAGAGCTTCAATTTGAGCCAATAATCTCATAAATTGGTGAAGATTCAAGGTAAGTTTGATTTTTATCCTTTGGATTTATGGAAGGGCTTTGGATTCATGAAGCTTAGGAAATGTGTGGGTTTAAGTATTCTAGGATCAATTTAGTGAATGTATTTTCTTAGGGTTCTCAAAATTGAATTCCTATTGAATGAAAATTTTGTCATTTATGAAGGAAATCAAGAAGGGGATCAAGAGAGGCAAGAGGCACAAGAGGAAAGGCATGTTTAACCCAATTTCGTAAACAAAGAACTCAAGGTGGGTATATGTTTATAATAGAGTAAATAAGCCACTAATGTTTTCTTTGGATAAAGGAAGTTTAGTGATTTCAATTGCATCATAAATTGGCATTTATTGCTTCTTGAATGAAATGGGAAATTGCTATATGTTTGATATATGAATTATATTGATGATTTATGAAAAGACTTTGAAAATGGTTCCTTTTTTTAAAGATAACATGTTTACAAAATCATGTTTCAGAAATGGTTTTCGAAATATCTCATGTTCAAGAAAACAAGTTTTCAAAATGTGTCATTTGGACAAATGGTTTTCAAATTATGAATTACATGTTATGTGGATTTGGTATAGTCCATTCAAGTATGTCACGTGCATGTTGATCAAGTTAAAGGCTTCTCTTGCTTGCCCGCCAATGGCACAGAGCTCCTTCATGGACTCCCTCATGTTTTCGTCTGTGCAAAATCACTATGTGAGATTGCGATAGTATGTCAAGTTTACGACTACATAGGACCATTATGTGGAAATATGTAGTTCGTCATATTTGTGGATTTACCCAAACAATTATGATGTGCTTATATGCCTATGATATGTCAACAAGTTTGATGCATACATGATTTGTAATTTGTGAATTCTGGTTAAGAATTTGAGAACGATATGTGTTATGACTTTAATTAGAACTGTATATTGACAAATGAACATTTCAAAGGTTTTGCTTATTTTTTTATTATAAACTGTTACCCATAAGCTTTAAGCTCACCCCTCCATTTTCGTCCCATCTTCAGGTGAAGAACATGAAATCAAATAACCAAAGGTCAAGGCATCACTCCAATTATGCATCTTTTTGTACTTTAAGATAGATTTGAAAACACAAGGCTTTAGTTGCATTTTGAGCAAATTATTGTTCATATATCTTTTGTATTTTGGAATTTTGAGATATTGATGTATTGTGGCTTAAAATGCCCATTAAAGCTTTGTAAAACTCTTATCTTTTGATGATAATGGAATATGATTGCATTTCTGCTCATGACTCTCAAAGTTTGTACATTGCATTTTTAAGTTTTCATAGGGGTAAGATTTGTATTCTGGCTTCTGGGGAAAAACTGTATTGATCTAGGCTAAATTAGACAAAGTTGTCTTCTTGGAAGTTATAGTTTATCTTTCTAACTTTCCAACGCTAAATAGTATGAAATTTTTGGACATTGGAGTTGAGAGATATGATCATTAGAAATTTGTGATACTTCATAGGATGCACATACGAGATAGCTACATTAATTGAAAATTTTGACTATTTTGGAGGAAAAATATCTTTACGAGGTCTTCATAAAAGTTTAGGTCTAGAAGTCCTCTTTAAAACCATCTTTAAATGACCTTTAATCCGATATTTCTAGTGAAATTTATGCCTTACCAATACAGGTCAGAAAAAGAAAAGGAAAAAGGTGGAAGTCGCGATCACGACGCCACAGATTTTCACATCTTGATCTGAACACCTCTGACTTTTTTGGCCATAACTTTGTCATATGACCTTCAAAGGACCTGATTTTGAAACCAATGGATTCCTAACACATTTATATAGATCTCCATAAATATTTATAGCTTTTGGTATTAATTTGGAAAAGATCGATTAAATCAAAGTAAGGGTATTAGTTGGAAGAGCATGAACTGGATATTTCACTGAACATACTTTGGTATTTGGATGATATATTGATCTATATAGTTCTAAATGAAATGATTCTTCTTTCTAAATAAACTAGAGACATAGAGCTACAAATCCTTTGAAGAAATTGAATTTTAACTCAGTCTTTAAGACTTTCAATTTCTAGATGGAATTTGAGTATAGTGTATTGTTTCAGTTTAATAACAACTTGAAAATGTTTGGGGCATAACTTTCAGATTTCTGAACCAAATTAAATGATTTTGGTGTCATTAGAAACTTAAGACAATGGGAAACAAATGTTCTAAAGAAATCAAATTGAAATTCTAGTTTTAGGTTTCCCAAAATCTATTCTGAAATAGGAGAAATGAGTTTGTTTTTTATGATTGACTGGTGTGGGCACACCACCCTTGTGGGATGCGCGTTCGGATGTCACTTAGGATGACGGGCCTGTGACTTACGAAGGTAGGGTCCCAACAACTTGTGAGCCTAAAAGAAGTTTGGGCATCCTGCTAATATTAAATAAGCCTACAGGGTCACACACTAAACAGACTGAATTTTCATTGGCCCTTAATCGAATTTGGGCTTTGGACTTTAGGATTTTACTATATATATGGATATATAGATGACTTGTAGATAGAAGAGACTCATATGATTAAAACCCTAAAAGGAGACATCCACTGCTAGAGATAGATAGAGATGTCTCATAAAATGGTTCTAGCACATTAAAAGGGGTTGTTCAGTCCTGCAAGAGTGTGGATATCAGTAGAGGTGTGACATTTGACGTGCTCTTCCCGATAATACCAGTTCTTTTGCATATTTTCACTGCAAAAGGTAAAACCTAATCTAGATTTGGTTTCGATATTCATATGGGTCTTAGTGTTTCAGATTCTCAAAGATGATAAATTTTATTGACAGTCCGAAAATTTTATCAGAGACGGACTGGATTGGGCTGATGGGGCCCAACTAAATTGTCATCCCTAACTATATGCTACTTTATGAAGTTTTTCTTCAATTACAAATGGTCTATAGTATTTCAAAGAAATTTTACGGTTATTCAAATAGATATTGTCTATTGTTTATATGGTTATAGCTTAAGATATACTATATCCCCTACTTTGAACTCTCTTTTTGTGCATTCTTTTCTGCTAATTATTTAATGTGATTTTGAGCCCTGTGAAGATGAATTTTAAGCTTTAAAAATCTCTTCCGCGTAAGTTAAAAATTGGTCCTCAACTGCCATATGAGACTCTTTACGGGAATATGGAAAACGTTGGGGAGGTAGAATATGACATAAAGCGTCATAAGGTGTAGTTTAGGTAAAAGAATGGTAGTTTATATTAGACCACCATTTTATAAGAGATAGCCACTAATTCCAATTTTTAGGATATTCATACACTTTAGGAAAGTAGTTAAGCATTTGTTAACTACCTCAGTTTGGCCATTTGTTTAAAGATGGTAAGTAGTGGAATAGAGCAACTTAACTCCATACGAGGAGAAAAACTCTTTCCAAAATTGGCAAAGGAATACAAACCTTCTGTCTATGATGGTGGTGGTGGGTATGCTATGTAACTTGAAAAGAATATCTAAGTATAATTTTACTGCTTGTTCAGTTCAATAAGGATAGGCCAAACTCAAGTAGGCATACTTAATGAGTCTATCTACCACCATAAGAATCACTTCCTTACCTTAAGATTTAGATGACCCTTCCAAGAAATCTATAGTGATATTAAAAAAGATAGTTTGAGGGACCAATAGTAGTTGTAATATCCCTAGAAAGCTACCATCTAAATGTTATTTTATTGCTACTTTACTGCCTCCTGCAGCCTTTCTAGTAGAATAAACGACCCACCTTCTTTAGGTTTGTTGTATGCCAGAATGTCTACTAATTAGAGAACTATAAATGTAGGACATTGATTGTTGTTGGTGCTTAGAATTATTACCCACAACTAGTCTCCCCTTCCTAGTTAAAGAATTCACTTTCTAGTAGTATTGAAGATGAGATTTTGGGTCAGTTCTAAGTCTTTGATGATACCTTAAATGCTAGCATCTTTTTTCCAGTTATCTTAAATGTGACGCAAAGTATCTATAAAGTAAGTAAAGACAACTAGTTGGTTAAGTTTTAAACTAGGCATCCTTGAGAGAGCACTGACCACCATATTGTCTTTTTTGTTTTTGTAAATAATTTCATAGTCTAAACCTATAAGCTTGGACACCTAGGTGTGTTGACTATTATTAAAAACCTAATACTCATGATACTTTCAAACCTAAAAATCATCATACTACATGTCTATATGAATTAAATAATTTTTTTTATAAACATGTCATCTTATCGTACTCACCTATTCAAGAAATGCATAGTCTAAACCCATAAGCTTCAACACCTAGGTGTGTTGACTATTATTAAAAACCTAATACTCATGATATTTTCAAACCTAAAAATCATCATACTACAAGTCTATATGGATTACGTAATTTTTTTTATAAATGTGCCATCTTATTGTACTCACCTATCCAAGAAAAAATAAAATGTGTGTTCTTATTGCTCTTATTCTATAAGTATCATTCAATTCTATCCTATGTTTTATATGGCTATCCATAATCAAATATTGCCTTATAGATATTGGATTTCTCAAAACTATTTCATATATATGGGCATCTTTAAACTTTACTATAGTTCAAATACCCTTAATCACACGGTAACAAATCCGAGCATTTAACCAATTCTTCCAATTGGCTTGATTTCATTTTATGCATCCCTTGCAATTTATGTAACCGAGCTCAGTGACAAATGAAAAAATGTGGCTTTAAACTCTCCATTTTCATCTTTCCATCCTCCCTTTTTCGAAATTGCAAATCATAATAATTAGACACATTTTCGATATACTATCAAAAACAAATTTCAAAATTCATTCTCATTTCCAACAACATCTTTATCTCAAGATACTTCAAACAACTATATGAAGCCGTCATATCTAAAGAAAACTCATTCTAGAAATCACCACTTATCTATAATATAGGCAACTTTTTTTTGAACGGTAATGATTGCACTCAACGCATATTATTAAGATCCATTGTTAAAACGTCATATAAAAAAGAAGGAGAGCATACCCCCCATTCAAAACTAGACATAGAATTAGCCGCCGTAGCTATTGTATAAGCAACTTGATTCGCTGGCTTTTTAACAAACGCAAAAGAGATCAACTATAGCTCATGGATGAGAGCTTTACAATCCTAAATAATCATTAAAAAATATGAAGAAAATATATGCGTAGATGTCAAAAATTGAGCAACGATCTGACAATTCGTTTCTACGCATATTGGGAAAAAGGATCAGGATTTGATCCAACTCAAAGTTTCCCGAAAACAAAGTGTTTCACCTACTTGTGGATCTTTCCAACTTGGGAGCGTCATCAATTTACCAGCACAATTTTACCCTTCAGAGTTGCGGATAATCATACCAAGGCCATAATACCCATTCTCTAACAAAGCAACATCCACGTTACACTTAAACTGATTTGGAGCTGGAGCTGGCCAACAAGCTGGAAAGCGTGGATTTCGTGGTATGAGAACAGCAGTTGATGTCTTTGCTACCTTCCATTTAGAGAGTGTCGTCCGTGCTCGACTGAGGATGAAACGATGGGGACGAACACGCGACGTCCACACCACTTCATTGCAATAAAGCCACAGACTCCATATTAACATAAAAATCTCCTCCTGGTATGATTGTGGGAAAGACGATACCATACTCGTAAGCCATTCATGCAAAGATGAAATAGTGTGCAAGCCTACGGTCGATAGAAGCCAAACGGATTAGGCAAATTCACAGTTATAAAACACATGTAATGCCGTTTCTGGAGTCTTCACACAAATAGGACATGTGTCATCTAAAAACATATGTCGTCCTCTTAAGGTGGCTCTGCATGGAAGGATATTACATATAAGACGCCAAAAAAGAATCTGTACTTTACCTGGGACTTGAACTTTCCAAATTTTTTCCCATGGGAAGCCAGCAACGCTAAAATTTTCATTAGCCATCTCGTTGCTGAGTCTGTAATCGTCTTTGACTTGGTATTCACATTTTCTATTTTAGTCCATATCCAATCATCTGAATTAATCGAAAATCCCAACGGAATATGTAAAATCAGTTTTTGCATCTCGTGGGCTAAAGGAATTGCAAATCAAAGGTTCATTCCATTGGCATCTACCATAAGATCGGCAACCATATTCAAGTTCTGGTCTTCCAAGAATTCTGTCTGAATAGTAGGATCCCTATCATCCATTAACCAGGAATCCCTCCATATATTGATAGTAACACCATCACCAACGCGCTTTCGACATCCCTGAAGTAAAATGGGCCATGCTTGACATATACTTTGCCAAATCTGGCTTGGATTACTGCCGAGAGGTGCTTTGAAAAACTCATAGTTTGGAAAGTATCTAGCCTTCAAGATTTTTGCGGCAAAGGAATTGGGGTATTTAATCAACCTCCATCCTTGTTTAGCTAGTAAAGCAAGGTTAAACTGTCGCAAGTCATGATATCCTAAATGTAACACCCCACTCTCGCATGACCCGAACCCGACATCGATGGTGATATCCGAGTCCGTGCCCTGCGAAGGTGGCGTGCTACATCACTCAGTCAAAACTCAATATAAATTTTTGTTTTAGAAACACTAACATCCACAATGCAGAAAACAATTAACATAAACAATCATCAGTAATTACAATGACCACGAGGGCCCTTTTTTTTTAAAATACAAAATTAATTCTGTCTGTTGACTTTACAACATGACCTAATCATTTGCACAAAAATTCAGAAAATATAAATTTTTATCAGACACTAATGCAGACGCGAACTGATGCCGACCACTTCTCTCACTCACAAGCAGATGCTATACGCCCGTTGCCTAACGGGGTATTCTTCTGGGTCCTGAAAAAT
>JANVCQ010000230.1:10152887-10181604 GCA_025531925.1 Erythroxylum plowmanianum
GAGAGAGCGCAGAGACAGGTCTGTGAGCGTGGGAGGGAAAATATTCTCAAAACCTTACCTAATGCATGTTACTCGTATTAGTTAAACGACCGAGTTCTGATTTCTTTACTAACTCTTCCCCGACGTTTAGTTCACAATCAAGTCGTAATATGTATTTGCCCACGTTTTAATTGTAGAACGTCTCAATTGGTATATCCTTTCCGCGTCGTTTAAAGTCAACGTCGCAGAAACCTTAGCCTTTTACTGACGTTTCAGAAACGTCGCCATAAGGTTATACAATCTGCGACGTCTCCTAAGTCAGACGTCGCATATTGTCTTCTTTTTTTGTAGTGGATATATATGATAAAGTTGTACATTGCAAATGAAACTATAATGAAATTATAATTATGAGAGTCATATTGTATTTATGTGTTATTCTTAAATTGTTCCTAGTGAATTTTTTTATTAAGACTGGATATTAATGGAACGTAAAAAGACTAGCACACATTTTATTTTTCCTTATGAAGGAAATAGTTGAACTCATTAACTAAAGTATAGAGATACTTAAACAATCGTATAGATGCTTATTAGAGAATAAATTCATTGAACAACCCGACATGAGAAATTTATTTGGAATATTACTTGTATGTCTATAAAATTTTCATTGTGATGATTGTATAAGTGATCATTTGACTTGAGGTAACCAAAGTTATCTTGCATAGGGATTGCTATGTTTTCATACTACTTATGATCTATTTAATAGTAGATCGATCAATCGGTAGTCACTGCAAGTAGCATGGAGACAGTTGTATGATTAAGATATGATTTATCACTCTAAAGTGATTAAGGAAAATTTTTGGTTGTTTTCGATTATTATTAATTAAGGAAATCTTTGATCAAAGTGAAATGACATTTTGTAAATAGTTTACAAATGTCATTAATTGAATCAATAGCTAAGGACAAACAACTATTATAATTGGACTTAAAATAGAATAGACACTAATTCTATATCCTATGTCTAATCAGAATTTTGTATAATGAAATGATTGAATTATATAAAAAAAATTAAGCATGGAAAGGTTAGTCAAAATTATTTTGACATTCTTAAATATTTTTATGGTCATGATGTGTTGCTAGACGTCAATCTTGATCTATGATTATAAATTGTTTAATTGGAAAATTAAAGATAAATTAAAAAGTTTTAATTTATTTAATTCTAATTATTAATATGAATTATAATTTATAATCATTGTCAACATATTTAGGAACCTAATTGGTCTCACATGTAGAATGAGTTGAAGAGAATAAAGTTATTTTAATCAAGTTAGACTTAATTGTAAAATTTAAAAAACTTTATGATTAAAAATGAGATATTTAATAAATAAGGATCAATATAAGATATTGAATATTATTTGAGCTTAATTAGTATTTGTAATTTTAATTAAAGTTTAATATTATAATCTAATTTCAATTAAATTACTAAAGCATCCAATAATAGACTTAAGCTCTATAAAGTAAGCACTTTCTTGCTTAACTATCTCTATAAGAGTTACAAATTTCTCTCAATTTATTCTGTAAAAACTGTTAGAGGCCGGATATTTGTGTAACTACGATAGTTGAGACGAATCGGTTTCGAAAACGATTCGAGAGATTCAACAAGATAAGAATCAAGATTCGGAATAAAATATAAGTTAAGTTTCTGCTTTATTATACTTTATGTTAATCATTTTATAGAATTAAAGTAATCTTAGTTTTTGAAAAATCAAAAAAAGAAAAAAATTTGTAATTTTTACGTTATGATCGGAATCGGATTTCAACCTAATTTTCCAACTAAGTATACGTAATACAAATTTATTCGCGTCTAAGTTTTGTTAAAGCAAATAGAGAAGGACAACGAAATGCGTGAAAGTACTGGCTAAAGGACAGGATACAATAAAAAGGTATTGGGTAAAAACTCCATAGTTCATAGAACAAGAATCCACTAGCTATGCACCCTAATTTTTACAGAAAGCAGAATGGTCCTCTTGGCCAGACAACAATTGCTCTTCCAAACATGTATTCCGAAGGAACAATTAGGTAGGAACAGTGTGCTTTTAGATTGACATGGTGACCAATGGTGGAATTGCAGAAGGGAATTGTGGTCCATTGCAATGTCAACCACCCTTCAAATGAAAAAGTAGTAGAAGCAGCCTTAGAAAAGGCTATGAAGATTTCCATTTTCTTTTGGCAGAGAATAAAGCGCAACAGGCGGTGGTGTTGGCGGTGGAGAAGAAAGATGTGTCTATCATGCCGTCTTCAAGCTCCAACAAGTTAGTGGCACTATGCATGGTGCAGATAATTCTCTTTTCGGGGCATTGTTATGATAAGATTCTGAGAAAGGTGCAAGAGATAATGTTGATGTTCATCTACCACTAGCTGAATCTCTTTAAGTGCTTGTCCCTTTCCATACCTGTACTGAATATTCTAGTTCCTACTTTCTATACACATATTGCCCCCTTTTATTGTATACTGGTTTTAAAGAATCTCCTATTAAACTGTGACAAAGAAAAAAAATGCATATAATTAACAATATGGTGGAAAGTATTTACTCTGTTAATAAAGGCAAAAGAAAATTTAATACAAAAAGGTGAAAATTTATTTTTTTCGTAACAAGTGTGTCAATTGCATATATACCATATATATATTGTATT
Source organism: Erythroxylum plowmanianum (assembly GCA_025531925.1). NCBI lineage: Eukaryota > Viridiplantae > Streptophyta > Magnoliopsida > Malpighiales > Erythroxylaceae > Erythroxylum > Erythroxylum plowmanianum. The sequence continues at coordinate 10,155,557 of JANVCQ010000230.1, forward strand.
CGTAAGCTGCACTCTCAGTACTGGTTAAGAAACAATAAGCTAACAAAGAGTAACTTTCGATCTCAGAGTCTGCATTGACACTTCAACGCAGGAGATATAATTGCAGGGCAGCAATCTTTCATGGCTATCAATAATCAGAGCAAGTGCAACTGACTTGAATGATCATTATTAAAGAAGATGATGCCTCTAAAACTCATCATTGATGTGCTGTGCTCCTTTTTCACTTGACTTTGATTTTATGCCTTATTCTGACGTTTCTTTAATTCCAAACCTAAATGATTGCTTTTTGTCCTTTCCATTTTCTGCGTTCCTCTTTTTCAATCCTTATCATTTTGTAGTGATATTGTTCAATCACAAAGGGAAATATCGGTTAAAGCAGGAGGAGGAAAGAAGAAAACTGGGTCTCCAAGAGTATGGTTAAAAAAAGAAAAAGTTACAGTCATTATTTTAGAGATCTTTCCATGACTATCAAAGTTCCCTTTAATAATTTATTGGTGTAGTTTGAATAATATAAATTTTGATGATGATGAAAACTACTAAAATATTTTTTTGAGAAATTAAAATTAAATTAATTATAATAAAAAGTAAAGTACAACGACTATTGGAGAGTAACAAACACATATGGGTTACAAAATTAAAATAAATTATTTTGATTGAACAAAGAACTCACAAAATTTATTGAAAACACTCTTTTAGCTGATTTGCCTACTAAAGTTGTGCAACGGGCTGTTTTTCTACCGAAAGTGTGCCAACAAGCTGTTTTGCTGAGCACCTCACCTTTTATCTCCTATTGCAACAATTTTTGGAGCATAACAACCCCTTTTATACAGTAGAACCTCTTTAAATTGATGCTCGATAAATTAATAAACTCTCTAAGATAATATTTTTCCCTGGTCCCGACTTGAGCCAGTTGAAAATTTAACAAATTTCGATAAGATAATAAGATAATATATTTTCAAAATACTCCCATGTAAATATAGGGTCCCATTAATATCATAAATTAATAATTATATAAACTTACACAAATATACTAAGACAATTTAGTGAAATATGATTCTAGTGTTGTTTTTTTTTTCTTCTTAAAATTTAAGTTTAGTTGGAGCTCATCTCTAACTTTTCTTATCGCATCCAAAATTTCTGATGTTGAGTTATCGAACTGTACCAAAAAATTGTGAAGAGTTCTAGACGCGATAAGTGCTTCCTTACGCATAACTGGTGTCAAAGATGCTGTATCTATGTTTTAGATTCATTCAATTAATATGAAACATGAATTTTTCTTAAGATACAATACTTTTTAATGTAATCAAATTTTAACTTCAATCAATTACAAAAATCTCTTTAAATTAATAAATATTAATTTATTAGTTAATTAATATCTCTATAAAGTAATAAATATCCTAATCCCAACAATATCAATTTATAAAGGTTTTACTGCACTTGCATTATAAGTCGGTTTATATTACCCTTGATACAACACATGTTTTTATTTTGATAGGCTTTGGCAACTTTTATCTTAAATTGATAACTAATATCATAATCTTGATAATTAACAAAATGACATGTGACAACTAATGATAATAGTTGTACACTAACAAGTTATTTTCTTCATGATTAAGTATTGGACAAGCCAATATTAATCTCCATCAGCCTCTTTTAAGCTTGTTTGATCATTCCAAGCTTCCTCTTGTGTTTGTAAACAATTTAGCTTTCAGTGGCCTTGTAAACATATAAGCAATTTGATCCTGCGAGATACAAAACTTAACCATGATCTCAGTTTCTTTGACCAAATCAGGAGTATAATGATCCTTATTATCAATATGCTTTGTTCTACCATGGAAAAACATATTCTTAGTTAGGGTAATCATTGATTTGTTATCACAAAAATTTCACTTTAGACTATCTTACCAATGTTGTAATTCGCCACGCATTCTCCACAACCAAACTACTTGAGTTGCATAATTTGTTACTACAATATGTTCTACTTTTGCCGTTGAAAGGGCCATAAATTGTTGCTTCTTGAATGACCAAGAAAATGGTCCTAAACAAAAAATAAAAATATAATTAGAGTTACTTTTCCAATTTTTCGTGCTATCAGCGTAATCATTATCATCAGTATATGTAACTAGCTCCATTTTATTACCATTTAAGTAAATGATTTCATCAATGTATCTTTGATATACCTAAGAATTATTTTTGTAGCTTACCAATGAGATTGTCTTAGTGCTTCCATAAATTTACTCACAAGTCCAACTTTATAAACAATATCTGGTCTTTTTATCATTAAATACCTTAAACTTGTAACAAGTCTTCTAAAGTTCGTTTTTATTATATAAAAAAAAAAGGGTCTTCTAAAGTTTGTTACATCAACCAACTTTCCACTTCCATCTTTGTAAAGCTTCAATCTTCCTTTAATTGGAGTCAATATTAACTTATAAGCTTCCATCTATAACTTCTTTAAAATATCTTGAGCATATTTCTTTTGAGGAATAAATATCTCTCGATATGTTAGTTTCACTTTAATACCAAGAAAGTAAGATATAAACCCAAATCTATCATCTCAAATTAAGAAATCATAGCTTTCTTGAACTCTACTACTAATTTAAGATTATTTTTAGTAAAGATAAGATCGTTCATATATAAGTAAACAATCATGCATCTTTATCCTTATTGGTTTTCAATATAAGGCACGCTCAAAAGAACATATTTGGAAATTTTTAGCTAAAACATATGGATCAATTTGAGTATACTATGTTCGTGAAACTTGCTTTAATATGTACAATGCCTTCTTTAATTTGTAAACTTTTTTTTTATTCCCTTGTTTCACATAACCTGGTGGTTTTTAAATGTAAACTTCCTCTTCAAGAACTACATTTAAGAAAGTTGACTTGACATCCATTTGGAAAATTTTCAAACTTCTTTGGGCACCTATAGAAATAATCATCTGTACAATATCTAATCTAGCAAATGGAGCAAATACTTCAAAGTAATCAATCCCATGTTTTTGTATGTATCATTTTGTAGCCAACCTTGTTTTATACATTTTAACATCTGCATTAGGTTTGTACTTTATTTTATATACACATTTGACTCGAAGTAGCTTCTTTCTTGCTAGAAGATATGTTAGCTCCCAAGTTTTTTCCTTCTAAATGGCCTGAATTTCTTCATCCATAGATCAAATCCATCTGTTATCTTTTGTTACTTCTTCAAATGTTATTGGATCTTCATTTGTACAGAAAGCATAATAAGTAAGTTCCTCCTCGCCAATATCATTTGGAATTGTATCCTTCCTAAGTTGATAATCCTTCAAATGAGTTGGAATTTGGCATTCTCATTGTGGATATCTTTTTACTTTTATAGAATCTACAAAAGGAGTAATCTGATTACTAGTTCATAATATTGGTTAGATCTTATAAGCATTGGTGATAAGTTTACTGCTTCTCTAACCAATCCCAGATTCCATTTTCCTAAAATATAAAATCTTTGCTAATAATTAAAATTTCAATTATTAGATTATATAACTTATATCCTTTTATTTCTTAACTATATCCCATAAAGATGCACTTTTTTCATTGCCATCTAATTTCTTTCTTAACTCATTAGGTATATGAGCATAAGCAATGCACTCAAGCTTCTTTAAGAGTTTTATCACTTCTGACTGGAAACTTATTTAAGATATCAGTAACACAAGCTACTACCTCCACCCAGAGCTCTTTGGTAATTTCTTGTAAAATAGCATGCTTATAACTATATTTATAATAGTTACGTTCTTTCTCTTTGTGATTCTAATTTGTTGAAGTTTATATCATGCAGTTAGCTAATGCTTAATCCCATTCGTTCTTAGAAATCATCACATATAATATATTTAGTCCCACGATTTGTTCTCATAATTTTCACCATATAGTCACTTTGTTTCTGACCATATACTATAAACTTCTTCATTGTATCACATGCTTTGTATTATACTTTAAGATCTACTTTAAGAAATAAGCCTAAGTCTTCATAATAAGTTCATCAATGAAAGTAATAAGGTATCTATTTCCTCCCAAAGAAGGAACTTCTGTATAACACAAATTTGAGCCTATAATCTCCAATAGTTTATAGCTCTTTGTGAGCACCCTTTATAAATGGATCCCAATGTTTCTTTCCTATTAAGTAAGCTTCACACTACTGATCAAGAACCTAACATTTGGAAAATATGACACCCACTTTTGATCTTCTAAGAACTTAATGCTTTTAAAATTGAAGTGTTCAAGAAACATATATCAAAGCCAATGATCATCCACATTTGTTGTATTATAGCATAACCCAATATCATAATTAATGTTGATTGGAAATAGTCAATTTCTATACATATTCATTTTTGCTATCAAACCCTTATTCTTATTATTAGTAACGCACCCTTGCTTGTTAAATTGTATGTTATAACCTTTCTTTACCAGTTATCCTACACTCAGGGACGGATCCAAAATTTTTTTTGAGTGGGGGCAAAATAATAATAAATTTTTTATGGAATGAAAACTTAAAATAATAATATTTTTATAAAAAAAAATTTGGCCCCCCAATGTGCATCCATCCCTGCCTACACTTAAAAGACTCTAGCAAATGCCTAGAGCCCAAAACACATCAGAAATATAATTCAACGATCCATCCTTTAAAAGAATACTAATATTTCCTTTTCTTAATACTGCAATTAAGGAATTATCTTCAAGCTTTACTATTTTTTTCTAAACTTCTCATCAAATTTGGAAAATAATTCCTTTTTTCCACTTAGATCATTACTGCAGTTTATATCTAATAACCACTCGCTATCTTTGTCATTTAAAGCAACATGACTGGTCATCAACAAAGTATCTACATTATTTTCTTTCTCTATTACCTTAACATGATTCTCTCTTCCATTTGAAGTTTTGGCACAACATTCTTTTCTATAGTGGCCATACTTCTTACAGCCATATCACTAGATATGTGACATGCACTCATGTTGATAATGACTGAACTTTTTACACTTTAAACATTGAACACTATTTTTTTTCTTATATCACCTCTTTTAGCTCTTTAGCCCGTTCTAAAATTCTTTCTTCCTTCCTAGTTAAAATTTGACTCTTCTATTTATTGTGTTCTGCTTTTGATCTTCTAACTTTGATTGAGCTTTTAATATTTAATCAATCGAATCATTCAAGCCACCAAATCTTTTATTCATTTAAATCTCCCGTGATCCTAGAAAATCCTGAAGATCATGAATACTCTTATCTCTACCTTGCTCCATATGATCAAACTGTTACTTTAATCCTTACAGTCTTATTTGTTTAACTGGATCTGCACCTTCATAAGTTGTAATAAAAATATTTCAATCCTCTTTTGCTACTTTTGCTGGAATATTTTCGTGAAAACTGAAAATTTCACAAACTGATATATTAAAATATGGTCTTTTAATTTAAAGCCTAATTATGTTCGAACAATTCTTTCGCTGCTTTATCAATATCTTTTGTTAAGATATCTCCAAGACCATTCATCCGCAATATGACCTCCATATAGCAAATTATTTTTGTCATTGGACTTGAATATTACCACTTGAACTTAATAAATTTGTTATGTATGCAACAATTGTGATTGTTGAGTTAGGTTTACCAAACTTTGTTGAGATGTTGAGTTTGAACTAGACATTATTTCAAAACAACTGACTTTGATACTAAATGTTAGTGTAGCTCGAGAAATTTTTTTTTTTGATTATATAAAGAACACACAAAATCTATTGAAAACATTCCTTTAATACAATATAGGCTTTTGTTATAGCCTTAAAAAAACTCTTATCTAAAAAGTTTAATACAATTTAAACTTTGATGGAATTTGTTAACTTTATTTTTTCACCTCACCTTTTCTGTCCTATTACAACAATATTTGAAGCACAGTAGCCCCTTTTATAATTGCACTACGTTGGTTTATACTAACTTTGACAACTATTTTACAACAATTTTTATTTTGATAAACCTTGACAACTTCTCTCTTAATTTGATAAACTAATATCATAATCTTAACAACTAGTAAACAACATGTGATAGTTAATAACAACATTTATACACTAACAAGTTATTTTTCTTTATGATTATGTTTTAGATAAACCAAGCTTAATCTTTATCATTAGAGCAATTTTCTTTCTGTAAATTAATTTACCAATTGAATCTTTAATAAAATTATGTCAAATACCTTTTATGCATCCTAGTGAAACTTTCTTTCCAACAAATTTTAGACGTAATTTTCATTAAACACCTTATAGATAGTATAGTTATCAATGCTTTTGGGAAAAAAGAAGGAATTCAATAGATAATAGAAATAAAGCATTCATTAATGTAAACAAAAGCATATAGTATATTGTAAGAACTTACAAAGTATAGTTTTTACCATACAGACTTTACACATTTGAATAATATAGCCCCAACTAACTGATGTGGTTCCGCAAGTTCATGAGTCTCAAGTAGTATAGTAAAATATCGTCCCACAGGGAGTAATTGTGTAAATACTAGGCTTGGATCACTCAATTAATTGGACTAAGCAATTTGGTAAGAATGAGAAATTAAATTAAGAAATTTAACTATCAAAAATAACAAAATTAAAGCTAAAGAAAATTGCAAATATTTCTAGGGGTTTCTCCGGATGGAATGTGGTAAGCTTCAAGGATGGTTCCACTTTTAGCGCTTTCTATGGACTTTACCTGGATCAATTTATGAGGCGAATTTTAGTTGATAGAAGGTTGAGCCTAGAGTTTCTTAGATCCTTTTTCAAGGTATCAAAAGAGTGTTATGCAATAATCCTAACCTACTATCGTAAACTAGCAATCAAGCATAACTCATTAAGTTCTTTGCTAACCTAGTTTTCTCTCATAAATACAGTTTATGTCTAAATATGAACTTTATAAGTTCCCTGTTTGGAGTTTCGTTATCAATTTTCGCCTATCAGTTTTTCAATTAACAACTAACGTCAAGTAATGGTTGGCCAAACACAATACCAACAAAATCAATTTCAAATCAGAGAAATCAAAACTAAAAATTCATACTTATACATCAACCAAGCTTTAGTCCATAAAAATTAGCTAAAAGTTTCTGCCTCAACCTTGAAGCTTCGAGGAAGCTACTCACTCATGGTAGAATGAAAATCACAAAAATTGTGCTCAGCAAACAACATTAGGAGAAATTAAATAATAGAACAGAAATTGAATGAGTTTCGGGTCTTCCTCTAATGTTGCATCACTGAGTAGTCTCCTCAAGCTGCGCCTGTGTTGTTTTGATCTCCCTTAGATATCCCCTTGTAGCGTGATTCTTTTGGTGGAGCTTCCTTGATGGGTCTCCTTTGCATGTCTCAACTCCACCAGCTGCTTCAAATTATTAGTCGAAAGAGTTTTTGTGAGTAAAAATCAATGTGCGTGAGTGGGGAGTTGGTGAGTAATGGAGCCCCCAAAAATTCCTCCTTGTGCTTTCTTTTGTAAGTGTCGCGTCTCCTCTCTAGCTGCCAGCATCTACGTGAGTTTCTCTCCCCTGTGTAGTGCGTGAATTCTGTGGGTCTGCTCCTGAAAACTCACGTCTCTAGCAACTCTCTCCTCTCATTTTGCTTTTGTGTGGGTCACGCCTCTCTTTTGGTGCTCTCCTAGTGGCTTTTATGTTCTTCCCCCCAAAAACCCAGCTGCCCACTTGGTTTCCTTCTATTGTCCCTAGCTACTTTATGTGTGAGTGGAGAGTCGTCCATGTAGAGTGAGTGTTGGAGCCTTCTAAGTGGAGAGTAATCTTTTCTTTTTACTGTCACCTTTTGGAGCTGCCTCTTGCTGGAGCTTTTTTTGTGGTGTATGCGTTGTGTGGTCCCTTTTGTTGGTGTCCCACTTGGTTGTCCACGCCTCCAGCTCTTGGTGTTATGTAGCTCCCTCCTTGTTTTTTTTCTTTAATTTGCTCCTGTTGCTCACGCACGTAGCTCCTCTCCTTCAAGGTGATTTTTGTTTTCTTCTTTTTGTGGGTCCTTTTCCAACTGTCCTCTGTAGCGTTGGTGTTGGTATCTCTTCCAAAAATGCATAATTTTCGTTTTGTCCTCTTCTTTGCTGCATGCATGGTGTGCTGTTTGTTGTGTGCATGGTCCTCAATTGCTGCGTGGGTTGTTTTCTTTTGGTGTAGCTCCTCCTAATGTCTGCATGGTGGGCCTTTGGTTGGTCTTCTTTGCATGCCTTTTCTTGTTTTGGCTGCCTTGTGAGTTGGTTTCTTGGAGCTGGCGTGTGCCTCCCCTTGTAGCAGATATTGACGCCTCCACATGTAACCTGATGTTGTCGGTTTTATGGTCACCCTCAAGCTAGCTCCTGGTTAAAATCCTCCCCAAATTAATTCCTTGGTGGCATGCGTTTTGAGCATTCTTTCTGGCAGCAAACAACAATCCTAACATGAGCATTCCCAACAAAATTTTGTGTCTTTTTTTTCAATCAAAGTCATATTCATTATCAATTTTTTTATTTACAAATTAAACATAAATCATTATAAATGCATATTCAAGGGAACTAAACAAATTAGCAGGAAAAATATATATATAACCCAATGATCGTATGCAAAAACTAAGAGAAAATGACACTCATTTCAATGATAAAAATGCCTTCAACACTAACTATAAATTGTTTTTTTGCAATTACATCTTAACTACTTAGAGGACTTATTTGAACCAAACGAAAGTTACTTAATAGTTTGTTTTGTGACTATTGTATTTGTCCAAATATCACTAACTATTAGATGAACAATTTGGGATACCAATTAATGAACATAATTGACTTAACTATTATATAACTTTCAAGTAACTGTTTACTTCCTTAATCCAGCTTTGAGTTAAAGTAATTCACCTTTGTGCTTCTAGCATTAGGTCATTATCTAGTCAATGTCTAAGAGTAATAGTTCATTCCAATTCCTTATACAAAGTTGTTTCAATGTGTTGGAATACTACTTAGTGGCTTGGGGGCCGCCTTTATAACGACATGAACATGTACATATATCAATTATAAAGATATTTGGCAAAATTTCGACTTATCTTGCATCATTTTCTTGCCAAAAATATGTCATCGACATGTCAATGGACTTATATAAATTTTATCTTACCAAACATAAGGTCTCACAATAATTAAATTTAGAATTATATGTAAAAAATAATTGTTAAATAGAATGTATATGATATTTTAATGAATAGTTCGATTTTTGAAATTATGCTTTTAATAATTATAATTGTTTATAAAAGAAAAGGCTTTTTATTTAAAAGAGATGCATTCCTTTAAAAGAAATATTATTTCAATCTTTCATAATTAGAGAGCCTTTTATAATAAATGATATTCAAATTTCAAGTTTTTAATTATATTTATTATCTTTTTATAAATTTGCTCTTCTTAATAGGTTAATTAGTTTTGATTAATGTCTTAAAAATAAGATCGGACATCACATCAATTAAAGGAAAGGTTTAAAATTTAAAGGTTCAATCGATATTAAACCGTTATAAAACTAATATGTAATAAATAAGAAACTAAATTATAATAATAATTACAAATAAAATATTTTATTGAAATAAAATTATAAGAATAAGTAAAAATAAAAATTTTATTGAAATAAAAATACATCAATGTCTATTATTATATAATGAACTAATAATAAATCAAATCTAATATGTCAAACTAAATTTGAGTCTAATATAAAACTTAAAAATAATAAAAATCAAAGTTTAATCTCTAAAGGAGGTTGTATCATATTCAAATGTTTCAAATTCTCTAACACTATCTAAAAACTCATAAACTACACTTTCTTTCAAAGTATTTACATTAACTTTTCTACTGTACTCAAATAATTTTTATTTTTTACATCATTGGTTTTGATATGATGATTGTGTAAGATTATTGAACACCTTGATAATGGAATCCAAAATTTTGATTTCTTTCTTACCATTTTATATAATATATAGGATTTACGCACAAATTTCAAATTCAATAATTATATCTTCTAATTAATTATTATGAGTTCTATATTACTATTAATTTATTAATTATTAAATTTCATAAAATATTAAATAATTTTATAATCACTTTTATTTAATATATTTGTACAAATAATAGTAAAAAAATATTTGAACATTACTCATAGCAAATAAGGTACGGGTAATTTTCTTTCATGAATAATATCCAAGGATTCGTTGTGGTTAAGAACGTACATGAAGAGTTTAAGTGGTTTTGGAAGAGATGGAGCGATTTTGAAGTTGATCTGACTAGTAAACAAAAGATATGCAACAATCAGTGAGATTTTGACTAATTTGTAACTACCAATTGGAATGGGACAGAATTTTGCTGACATTTTACAGTTGGGCATTATAAGACTTGTCGTCTTGTGCTTAGTTTGGTGGGAAGAACTATTATGCTTTAATTTAAGTTAACGACAAAGTTATACTGTTTTGTGAAGAAACAATAACTATACGACTATTTGTTTGTTAATCAAAATGCATAAGCCTATATTATAAGTACGACTGAGACATGGGTGAGAATGAAATGTTAAAAACTAAAAGGACGTCGTCGGGAGAGAACTCAGGTGACAAAAGCTTGTTTAAGCTCTAAAATGATAAAACTAAAAAGAAGTTAAATAATTCTGAATCCGTAGACAGACTTTTTTTTAATTAAAAAGGCTACTATAAAAAAGAATTACTTTTTTTTTTTAGGGATAAAAAAGAATTACTAAAATCTAAATAATCAGCATATTTAAAGAATAAAATTTTAAATAGGTGATAAGTGAAATTTTTACTATTCAGTTTGTAAACCTTTGAACTTAGTGTGAACGATTCACATTGACTTTGCAAAAAAAAAATTCAAAAAAAAATTTCAAATTTATTTTCGTTCTCAAACCATATTGTATTATAAATCAAATATCATATTCTACAAAAAAATTTAAATTATCTATGATTTTTTTATTTTTTATTTTTTATTTGATTGTTTAGATTGTTTTTAGTTAATGGTGCATATGAATGTTTGTTTAAAATTTTATTTATATATTTTTAAAATTATTTAAGATAAGAGTGTTAATTAAATTAAATATATAAATCATGCGCATATTTTATATTTCAGTATATTGTATTTTTTAAAAAATATAATGCATTTATATTTATATTTCAATTGTTATTATTTATAACCTATTTTATACTCACTTATCTGCAAGAAATTAAGGGGTCATTTGGTTTGATTTTAGTTTTAGTTATATTTTTCATCTTTGTACTTAATTTTTAATAAAAAAGTTGTTAATGTAATGTGATTTGATATTTATTATTAATAAAGATAAACTGATTAAATTTAAAATCTTATACTTATCCATAAATATGAGTAAAAAATTATCACATTTTATTAAATAAATAATTTAATAAGTAATATTTATTTTAATGTATTGTTTAATTATTAAAGTAGATTTAAGATATTTTAAATTTAAATTATAGTTATTAAACAATTATAAAGTTAAAAATATTAAATAAAATTATAAAATAAAAATTAATTTTATAATTTTTATTTAATATGAAGAGTTGAAAGAAACAATGATTAAAATAAAATCTTAATAAATAAAAAAATTTAACATAAAACTATGTTATATTGGGAATAAAATTAGAGTTAAACAGAGAATCTGAATCGTCATCGAGTGGTGAGTGCAAATAACGATATACGTGTCTAAAACCAAACGTCTCCGGTGTAGCCACTAGCCCACTCACTCGTACCTCTTTATCAAATTTCCGCGCTTGTGTAACCATCTGTTTCTCACACTCACTCTCTTCCTTTCCATGCTCATACACTCTTTTTCATTTTTCCAAAAACTGTTAAGACACTCATCCCACATCGGTGGGATGAGAATGTGAGAGGAGGAAATAAGCCTGTAAAAGAAGGCTCTCTCCTCCTATGCATCAACAAAATTCCACTTTTATGTATAAATTAGAGGATTAGTTTTGTAATCCCTAATTTTTTATAGTGAAATTTTTCTCTTTCTGTAGTTTTTACCCTATTGAGGTTTTTCACGTAAATTTCTTGTATTCTTTAATTTCTTCCTTATTTCCTTTATATTTTCCTTTTCATGCTTTCTTTTTCAACAAGTGGTATCAGAGCTACGCTTGGGTTAAGTTTAAATTTATTTACCATATACTTTGTGGTTGCCACTTGGTGTGGATCCTCCATATCAGAAAGTAAATTAGATTTTGCAGTACCCTTGGGTGTGTACGGTACGCTTGTGGGACCATCTTTTGGTTTTCATATCTAATGGGACCCACTATCCCCTGACATTCCTAAATTGTTTAGTGTTATCATTTGTGACGTTCGTTTCACAAGGTTACTATTCACGTATGGGGTCGACTTACGTGAAATAGTGGGAGGAGTTGTTTGGCCGAATGTCAGAAATAAAAGGAGAATATAAGGTAGATAAATTCAACGGTGGAAATTTCTTGAATTAGAAGATGAGAATGAGGGCTATATTGGTGAAAGATAAGTGCCTCGCAACGATCATCAAAAGGCCAGATAATATCACCGCTAAAAAATGGGAAGAAATGGATGTAAACGCAACGACAAATTTACAACTTAGATTGGCATATAAGATATTGTCAACTATAGAGGAGAAGAAGATAGTCAAAGAAATTTGAGATTATCTTACAAGTATATACGAAGCAAAGTCCTTATACAACAGAATATTTATCAAGAGGAAGTTGTACACTTTGTAGATGTCAGACTCTTCGACGGTGACTGAGTATGTCAATACACTGAATTCTTTATTTTCACAACTCAACAACATGAGTTGTGTGATAGGGACTAATGAACGAGCGGAAATTCTACTTCAAAGTTTATCGGATTCATACGATCAACTCATCATCAACTTGACGACTAACTTGCCTATGGAAAGTTTGAACTTCGAAAATATTGTAGCTGCGATCATTGATGAGGAAAAACAGCGTAAGAATAAAGAGGGATCTTCACAACAAGTAGAGGCATTGGCGGTGATGAGAGGTAGATCAATGGAATGTGGTCCTAGTGGGAGTCAACAACACGGTAGATTAAAATCCCGGAGTAAGAAAAATATCAATTGCTACAACTGTGGCAAGAAAAGTCACTACAAGAAAGATTGTTGGAACCTGAAACAGAGTTCTACTCCTTAGGAGAAGAGTTGTTGACCCTCAAGGAAATGTTGCAAGCAGATCAAATGACGACAACGTCTTGACCTATGAAGCATCAACAACACATGATGGCAAAAGGATGATGCAGGATGTGTGGTTGGTTGATTATGGTGCAACCTATCACATGACCTCTCGTAAAGAATGGTTCTATCACTATGAACCAGTCTCATGAAGTATTGTATATAATTGTAGTGATTAGGCCATGAATATTGTTGAAATTGGATCTATCAAAATGAAGGTGTACGATGGAACTATTCGTACTATTCAACAGGTACAACATGTTGAGAAAATTCGAAAGAATCTGTTATAGTTGGGACAATTAGATGACCTCAGCTGTAAGATAGAGTGTGAAAGGGGAGTCATGAAGGTAGTTTGTGGAGAGCTAGTGATAATGAAGGCAGAGAAGATAGCTGTCAACTTGTACATGGTAAAGGGAGAGACTTTGGTGGATGGAGAAGCTTCAATTGCCTCGAGTAATAATGAGAGGTCTTCGATGATATGGCACAGAAAACTTGGTCATATGTCGGAGCAAGGAATGAAGATTCTCATAGATCGGAAGCTACTCCCTGGGCTCACAAAGGTTTCGCTACCATTTTATGAACAGTGCGTGACAAGCAAGTAGCATCGGTTGAAGTTCAACACATCGAGCTCTAGAAGCACAAATGTTCTGGAACTGGTTCACTCTGATGTATGACAAGCACCGGTTGTATCCTTGGGAGGAGTGAAGTACTTCGTATCATTCATTGATGATTATTCTAGGAGATGTTGGGTGTATCCAATCAAGAGCAAGGAAGATGTATTTCAGACCTTCAAGGAATACAAAGCACAAGTCCAGTTGGATACGGGAAAAAAGATAAGGTGCCTCAGGATAGACAATGAAGGAGAATACACTAGTGCAGAGTTTGATAGTTACTGTAAGCAAAATAGTATCAAGCGACAGTTCACAATGGCTTATACTCCATAGCAAAATGGTGTGACAAAGTGGATGAACATAACGTTACTGGAGAGAATCAGGGCAATGTTGGCAACAACTAGTTTAGAGAAGTTCTTTTGGGCTGAACCTATTAACACCGCTTGTTATGTGATCAACCGAAGTCCGTCAATGGCAATTGATTTAAGGACACCGAGGAAGTTATGGACAGGTAAACCAATAGATTATTCTAGCCTTTATGTTTTTGGAAGTCCTACATATGTGATGTACCATGCCCAGGATGTCTCAAAGTTGGATCCGAAGTCTAGGAAATGTATTTTCATGGGGTATGCTCATGGTGTAAAGGGGTATCACCTGTGGGATCCCATTATCTACAAGGTTGTTATCAGCAGGGATGTCATCTTCATAGAAGATAAGCACTGTAACGAAGATACAAGTACATCAGGGTTAGATATTACAGTAATACAAGTGAACAAACATACTTCTGAAGTAGTGTCGGATCATAATCCTGTGAGGAATGATGCTGAAGTCGATGAAATCAGATGATTTGATGCTAAAGTCGATGAAATCAGACGATCATCTCGCACAAGGGAAGCTCCCAGTTGGCATTCTTATTATATTATGGATAGCAATATAGCATACTGTCTACTCACTAAAGATGGAAAACCATCAACCTTCCCTAAGGTAGTAGGCGGTTTAAATGCGTATCAGTAGATAGTAGCAATGCAGGAGGAGATCGAAGCTCTGCATAAGAATCATACTTGGGATCTTGTACAGCTACCATTAGGGAGGAAACCCATTGACAACAAATGGGTGTTCAAAAGAAACAGTGATGACTAGTTAGAGAGGTATCGGACAATATTGGTGGTCAAAGGATATGCTCAAAAATGAGGTATTGATTTTAATGAAATATTCTCACATGTGGTTCGATTAACTACCATTTATATAGTTCTGACATTATCAACATTGCATGATTTATATCTAAAATAGGTAGACGTAAAGACAACTTTTCTTCATAGTGACCTTGAAGAAGAGATTTATATGCTCCAACAGAAGGCTTTGAAGAAAAAGCAAAAGAGAAATTGGTTTGTAGGTTAAATAAATCTCTATACAGACTCAAGCAGGTGCTAAGGTGTTAGTATAAGAGATTTGATTCTTTCATCATGAATCTGGGATACAATAGATTATACACAGACCCTTGTGCGTATTACAAGAGATTTGGAGGCGATAATTTTGTTATATTGCTATTGTATGTGACAACATGTTGGATGCAGGCCCCAACAAAGACCATATTCAAGAATTAAAGACTCAGTTGGCTAGGGAGTTTGAGATGAAAGACTTGGGACCAGCAAACAAGATTCCTGGGATGCAGATTCACTGAGACAGGAATAATAGGAAGATATAGCTTCCTCATACAAATTACCTAAAGAAGGTCTTGCGACGCTTCAATGTACAGGACTGTAAACCAGTATCTACCTCACTCCTTATTAATTCCAAGTTGTCCTATAAGATGAGTCCTAGCAGTGAAGCAGAGAGGGTAGAGATGTCTCAAGTACCGTATGCATCAGCAGTAGGTAGCCTGATGTTTGCCATGATGAGCACCAGACTAGATATTGCACATGCAGTGAGAGTTGTTAGTTGGTACATGGCAAATTCTGGTAGAGAGCATTGGATAACAGTGAAAAGAATTCTTCGTTACATCAAAGGAATATTAAATGCCACATTATGTTACAAAGGATCAGACACGGGTATTTATGGTTATATTGACTCAGATTATGCAGGTGATCTCGATAAAAGCAAGTCCACCACCAGATATGTGTTCTCACTTGCTAGCGAAGCTGTAAGCTAGGTATCTAAGCTGCAGTTAGTTGTGACTATATCAACAACAGAAATAGAATATGTTGCAGCTACACAAACTAGTAAGGAAGCAGTTTGGTTGAAGTTGGTCATGGAGGGGTTTGAGCACATACAGGAGATAGTTTCTTTATTTTGTGACAGCTAGAGTATTTTGCATCTTACAAAAAATTCAGTTTTTCATGTCAAGAACAAACATATCCGAATGCAATACCACTTCATTCATAAGAAAGTAGAGGAAGGGACGATTATTGTGAAAAAGATCAACATGAAGTAGAATGTGGTAGATTTTCTGACTAAGATTGTCAACACAGATAAGTTTATATGATGTCTTTCCTCCTGTGACTTGATAGAGACATAAGTAGCATGAAGTCGACAGAGAAAGAATGGTGAAAATTAATTGGCATCCAATTCAATCTTCAAGTGGGAGAATGTTAAGACACTCATCCCACATCAGTGGGATGAGAATGTGAGAGAAGGAAAGAAGCCTATAAAGGAAGGCTCTCTCCTCCTCTTTTAATGCACCAAAACAAAATTCCACTTTTATGTATAAATTAGAGGATTAATTTTGTAATCCTTAATTTTCTTTTATAGTGAAATTCTTCTCTTTCCATGATTTTTACCCTATTGGAGTTTTTCACGTAAATTTCTAATGTTCTTTAATTTCTTCCTTATTTCCTTCATATTTTCCTTTCCGTGCTTTCTTTTTCAACAAAAACCATGATCTTGTTAATTCTTCTATACTAAGATAAATTTTAGTTCTTCTTTATTCATTAGAATATTTTAACTCCATGTGTAGTTAATCTTGCAACGTAAACAACTAGTCTCTTACTTTTATCGTTTCCTACTTATTCTTAAGTAGATACCACAAGTAGAGTTCAATTAGAGAGGTATCTTGCATTGGGATTTTAATTCCATACGTAGCTCATCTTGCAACGTCAACAAGTAATAGTCTCTTACTTTTATTGTATCCTACTTATTTTTAATTAGAAATCACAAGTAGAGTTCGGTTAAAAATACAATGAGAAAGTTAGGAATAATATGATCATCTCTATACTCCTACGCAAAGAGTTTTGTGCACAAGTAGTTTAGATTAAGTAGAGTCCAATTAAAGAGGTATCTTGCATTTGACTTGATAAGTTTCTATATTAACGATCAATATATTCAAAATTCTTAATCAACATTTTAACAATCAATGTCTTCTCCAAATTCTGAATCCATATGTAACATTTCACAACATTCTATCTTAAATATTAATATACACAAACTATGAATCATTAATGAGAAATCATACTATATATCTTAACCGTTATATATTCAAATTCGGAATCAATGTAAGCATTCCGCTGGAAGTGAAGATAGAAGACGCCAACTTAATTAGTTTCTGTGTAGAGAAACACTAAATTCATTTTTTTCAATCAAAATTCCTCAGCGAGCTCGACTTGATATGTCATTTACACTGTTTCATCATTATATAATATACAGATTTGTGTCGTAAAAGATCGTGACTGACTGACTTCATTTAATCACTATTAGATTTGGAAATACATTTTATGTGATGACTCGTTAAAATTAAAAAATTGTTGGCTAACCATTAGTAATTATTAATGCTTGTCAATATGTAATAAAGTATCATTTTTATAAAATAAATGATAGTTATTAATATCTTGAAAAATGTACTTTTGGTCAAGCTAAAAGAAATATACATCCATTTTGATACGGTTACATCTTTCTCTTTGTTTCTCTCACTTATCTTTCCTTTGGACAAAGTATTTGTGTCGCACAATCTAACTGGTTGATCAGGTGAAGCCTTCCACAAAAATTAGTGGCATTTGCTCATACACTTGAACATGACACTCTCGACAATGGCGCCCGACGACGCTAGCAGTGGCATCAACTCTCATTGCGTAGAAATAACACCAGTAGAAGCACAGAAAGTTGCCCAACCACCCCGCAGAAGCACCTTACAGAAGCTCAAAACCAGACTCAAAGAGACTTTCTTCCCTGATGACCCTTTTCGCCAATTCAAAGGACAAACCTTTAACAACAAATGGATTCTTGCTGCTCAGTATATTTTTCCTATTCTTCAATGGGGTCCTAATTACAGCTTCAAGCTCTTCAGATCAGATATCATCTCTGGCCTTACAATTGCCAGCTTAGCCATTCCCCAGGTTGCTTACTTTAATGAGCAGTTTTTGCTCTCTGACTTCTTTTAGGGTCAGGTTTAGCAGAAGAAGATCAATTTTGCCTACTTGACTAACCCTTTTAATCATCACCTTTCAGGGTATCAGCTATGCAAAGCTTGCTAGTCTACCTCCTATAGTAGGTCTATGTGAGTGTATCTAAAGTTCTTCTCTCTCTCTTTTTTTTGATTTACAATTACAACTCCTACTTTGCTATCCATTGGACAAAAGTTTTTGATGGTTTTTATACAATATTTATGTAGATTCAAGCTTTGTACCTCCTCTGGTGTATGCTGTTCTTGGAAGTTCCAGGGACTTGGCGGTGGGACCTGTTTCTATTGCTTCACTAGTACTAGGATCGATGCTTAGACAAGAAGTGTCCCCTTCTCATGACCCTGTCTTGTATCTGCAACTAGCTTTTACTTCAACATTTTTCGCTGGTGTAGTTCAAGCTTCCCTTGGACTGCTGAGGTAACTTGTTTATTCTCCAATTTTGTTTTCATTTCTTTGCCATTGAAGTCACTGCTTCACGGTAAATGATGATCTAAACAACTGCTGCAGGCTTGGGTTTATTATTGATTTTCTCTCCAAGGCTACATTAATTGGATTCATGGCAGGAGCAGCTATTATTGTCTCTCTGCAACAGCTTAAGGGCCTGCTTGGAATAACTCATTTTACCAAACAAATGAGCCTGGTTCCTGTTGTAAGCTCGGTTTTTCACAGAACTGATGAGGTAAACAGGTTGATATTATTGGTATCTTCTAACTATTACAACAAGCAGACCCCTCCCCTTGGATTTCGTCCAAACATAATGATGGAGAAACGACTTTTCTGGTTTTTTTAGCATTTACTATATATATAAAGGAATTTGCTTGCTTTACAAGGTATTCTCCTAGTAGTTCTCTACAGCTACAATATATAAAAACTCTTATGCAAAGAGGGACTAAAAGAGTCAAAAAGAGTAAAGACTTTTGAGAGGTGCAAAAGGACTTCCTGTCCATTTATGCGTTTACAGACTATGGAGATGAAAAAAGATGGATACAGAGAGAGTTGTTGTATCCAACACTAATTTAAAATGCTGGACATATTTTCTTTGTTAATATTAGTTTACTTTCCGAAAACCTACATAATTTTTTTCCAAAAGCATCGTTTGGATATCGTTCCAAAACAACTCTATCTAACCCTGTTCAATGCTCGAAACATTGTTCAATGTCCAAAACGTCTAGACAGAGGATCGAATTCCGATATGCATGTAAGGCTATCAAATATGGGAAGTCATGAAGCATTGATGTAACACATGCAATATTAATATAAGTTGTTATTGTGCAGTGGTCATGGCAAACAATATTAATGGGGGTCTGCTTTCTGGCCTTTCTTCTACTGGCAAGATACATTGTAAGTTGCACCCACCAATCCACTCCACTCTGTTTATCATCACGTGTAAAGTTATATTTGGTTTGGGGTATAAAAATGAAATATTATTCTATCATTTTAAAGGAGAGTTTATAATAGAATGGAATGAAATAAGATAAAAGAGGAGTTTTTTTTATTACATCTCATTTTATAATAAATAGTAAAAATAAAAAAACTTTCGATTTGAAAGATTTAGGATAAAATATAAAATGATAAACAACTTTACACTATACTCCCTCCTATCCAAAATAAGTGTCGTTTTAGAGGGATTTTAATTATTCAAAATAAGTGTCGTTCATGATTTTTTATGCATGTTTATAATTTTATTTCCAAAATTACCTTTTACTTTCTCTCACATCCTAATTATACAGATTACATTTTCAAGGCAATTTAACATGCAATTAATAAGGGTATATCAATCATTTCACTAACTTTCTTAATAAGTGTGCATTTCTCTAAAACGATACTTATTTTGGATAGAAGGGAGTATTACATTATAAATCCTTCATCCAAACAATATCTCATTATATTATATTATGAACTCTTCTATTCTTTCCTAACAATAATTTTCTAATAATAAGTTGTTTTATAAAAATGACCCTACCCAAACTTTTTTAATTAAATGTGCATTGACCTTGGAGTCCGTGGCATGCAGAGCATGAGAAAACCAAAGTTGTATTGGATTTCAGCTGGGGCCCCTCTTACCTCTGTGATCCTATCTACAATCCTGGTTTTTGCATTCAAAGGTCAACGTCACGGCATCAGCATAGTAAGTCCTCGGTTCCCAGTCATCACATAAATATATATCTATACATGTTGCATATTAGCCCTTAATTAGGGATGCTGTTGTTATTAGATAGGAAAACTGCAAGAAGGATTAAACCCTCCGTCATGGAACATGTTGCGCTTCCATGGAACCCACCTTGGACTTGTTATAAAAACTGGCTTTGTTACTGCCATTTTGTCCCTCACTGTGAGTTTCTCTTTTCCATCACCTGGTACTAGATATGCAGCAATTAACTTTTACAATTTAATGAGACCTGAACATAAAGCCTAAAAAAGTACAAGTCTTCAGAAATAACTGTTCTGTTCTAGTACGGTAGGATCTGCTGATGTTTTACATTGCTTGAAATAGGAGGGAATTGCAGTGGGAAGAACTTTCGCTGCCCTGAGAAACTACCAAGTGGATGGAAATAAGGAGATGATGGCAATTGGGATAATGAACATAATTGGATCATCCACTTCCTGTTATGTTACAACAGGTGAACATTTACTCTCTAAGGTGCTCTAATTATTCCCACAAAAGATGCTTATAACTGCAGATTTTAAGGGTATTAGTATCACATTACTGTACAAGTATGTGAAATATTGCAGGTGCTTTTTCTCGATCAGCAGTTAATCATAATGCAGGGGCAAAGACAGCAGTTTCTAACATTGTAATGGCAGTAACAGTAATGGTGACACTCCTCTTCCTGATGCCTCTATTCCAATACACACCAAATGTTGTGCTGGCGGCCATCATAATAACAGCAGTAGTTGGTCTGATAGATATTCCAGCTGCTTACAATATCTGGAAGATTGACAAATTTGATTTCATCGTCCTGTTATCTGCATTTTTTGGCGTTGTATTCATCTCTGTCCAAGAAGGCCTTGCCATTGCCGTGAGTTTTCAGTTCTCTGCCTTTTGAAATACCATTTATCCGATGCTTGTAGACACACTTAGATTTATACTAACAATAGTATCTATACAAGTCAAATCATAACGATGTGAAGGTGATAACAGATTGGAATATCTATATTCAAGATCCTACTACAAGTTACAAGGCCAAAGACAGTAATATTGGGCAACATTCCTGGGACTGACATATATCGCAATGTTGATCATTACAAGGAAGCCCTGAGCATCCCTGGTTTCCTCGTATTTGGCATTGAAGCTCCAATCAATTTCACTAACACAACATATCTGAAAGAAAGGTTGATCTTTCAACCATCAAATGATCTATGATGGAAATTTGTGTTTTCCCATAATTGTTTCCAATACTGTGGAAGTTGTTGCTTCTCTAATAGGACCCTGAGATGGATAGAAGAATTCCAAGAAGATAAAGTGGGCAAGAAGAAATCAAGTATCAAGTTCCTGATCCTAGATCTGTCAGGTAATCTATCTACAATACTTAAATAGATCTCGCACCAAGCAAATAGATTGAACATCAAAAAAGGAGTAAAGTTCTACATACAAGGACTAGCATGTTATACTTGATTGCTGTTCATCCAAAATTTTACTTTTCAGGTGTCAGTTCCATAGATACCACAGGAGTCTCTCTCTTCAAGGATTTGAAGAAAGCATTGGAAAACAGGGGAATTCAGGCAAGCAATTTTGTTTCAATTCCTTCGCCTTTTCAGTTGCAATGAGCATACTTAACTGATATGTTGGTTGGACGTTGCCGCAGCTTGTGCTAGTGAATCCTGTTGGAGAGGTGATGGAAAAACTGCAAAGGTCTGACGAAGCCAGAGATTTACTGGCACATGGTACCCTTTACTTGACGATTGGAGAAGCTGTTGCTGGACTTTCATCAACACTCAAGGCTCAATCATCGAGTCCTGTATAACAAGATCTTAGGCCAGTGTTTCCATAAGTAAAAAAGAGACAATAAGATGAAACAAGCCAAGTTTAATAATATATATATATATATATAGTAATAAGGCCATAAATATTGTTCTAAAACTTTAATTTAGCTTCATTTGCTTACACAGTTGATTGTTACGGGTCTCAGTAATTACTTGATGCTCCTTTAATGACATGGATTAATAACATTCTTCATCCTTGTATATATTCAACAGCGCGCATCTAATTATAATTATAAACAAGTTGGCAAAGATTGTAGTGTGGATGAAGGATTAATAAACTCCTTTTTCTTTGGGTTCCAAAGCTACCTAATATGCGTAAGTAACTAATATACACAAAATGAACCATTAGTAATTGATATGGACAAAATGAAGCACAACAGATAAACAAAATAACCTATTACTCATAAATATTTCACCCAAGTCAATCATTTTTATAGAAAATTATTTAGATAATAAGAACACATAACTAATCTTGCAACTATTAACCTAATTTATATGAGATATAAGTACAATTCTTTTACTTCTTCCTCAGCAAATAATCCTAAAAGTTGAATTACGGTTCAATACATTGGGATGCGTCAAAACAGAATAATTTATGTTAGGTAATTTATGACAAGGGATGTTTTTCTATTATAAATTTTCTTATTCATCCATTAAGTTTTCATCAATTACAGTCACCAGGCATGGGTCATTTGGCTTCCATTGCTTCATATTTGCATCATATCTATTATATGTTGTTTAGTTGAAAACTAATGATATAACTATTTGTTTTGGTAGATGTTGGTCAATTTTAAATTTCATTACGGTGAGGTGTTGGAAAGACACGATAATAAATATGTTGGGAGCTAGATTATAAGGAAGAAGGATATTGGTGTTGATGAACTTAGCATACTAGTCCTAAAAGGAGTGTCTAAAGATAAAGGAGAGAGTAACATCTATGTTTTACAAATTTTCGAGTGAGTTGATGAGAAGCTTTAAGGAGTTAAGCATACACCGTGATAGGGACATGTTGACAATGCTTAATTGTAGGGACAAATTGAACTACCACAATGTTGACGTCTACTACGAGCATGGTTATGAGCATCCAACAATAGATGGTGAAGAATCTAATTCTAATATTGGCAATGACCTAGATGCTAATACATAGCAAAATATGAGTATAAATGATGAGGGGGTATTCCAAGTTTAAACGCAACCACAAAATTTGATCAATTAAGCAAGTTTAGAGTAGCTACCAGATGTCATCATTATTATGAAGTTGGTCACAATATAAGAGGACGCAAAAATAAGAACCAACCTTCTGGGCAACCTGAAATTGTCAAGGTGATTATTAATTTTTTGTTTGTTTTCATTAAAATTATGGATTAAATGTCAATTTATTCATTACAAAGTATACATACATGTATAATGCAACAACGAAAAGGAAGGCTACCAAAAAATGAAGTCTTTTCATCCAATATTGGTAGTCATCCAATTTAAGGACTCACATAATTAGCATCTACAGGCTCAAATACTGCATCCTCTATCTTAAGAAAGGAGAAGAGGGTGGTTAGTGAATATTCACATTTAATTTTAAGTAATTCTTCACTAAATTATTTAACATCTTAATTGCTTGTATTTGTACAAGCAACTAGAGGATATGGAGTGACATTTGGGAAAGTTATTGGGAATACTTATTTTATAATTTGTCACTTAAATCCATTTTTATACTACTTATAAGTAATTATAACCAGGAATATGGATACCGTTTCGCACAGGCCGGTACGTACCTTATCGATACGAAAAGGAGGGTTGGTTATACCGGTTTAAATACCGAACGATACCAGCTAATTTCAGATGATACCGCTCAGTATTAGCCAGAATTCAAATGCCGACCAAATGTCGGCCTGTACTAAAAATTTTAAAAATATGGGGACGTTTATATATCTTAAATTTAATTATATTTATTAATAATTATTAAATTAATTTTATAAATTAAATTAAAATTGTGATTATTATTTATTATTATGATTTTTGGAGACATGGTTAAAAATATACAGTATAACTGTACAATATGACAATGGACTATTTTGTAATTTTTTAAAAAATTCAGGGACTATTTCATAAATTTAAAAATTATCTGAAACGATACCCGGTATTAACCGGTACAGTATTATATCAAAACTCAATCCGGTACTAAGTCCGGTATGATATTCGTAACATTGATTATATCATATGTGCTAATATTGTGCTTTTTTTTTTAATGCTTCATAGATGGGTGGAAGTCAATGTCAAGTTCTCAAACCTCTAAAAAATAATGCAACAACAACTCAAGCTTCCCAAAATACAACTGGCAATATATACAACTCAAACCAGGAGAAATATTAAATTGTGGGCTAAAAGATTTTCTCCAAGAAAATCTCAAGTTATTGATAACAAATCAATTGAGCATTAAACTTCTAATTATGATTAAGAATTTAGATAGACAACTTTTGGTTTGATTGAGTATTTTTAATCAGTGTTAATAAAGCTCTGGTTAACAATTTCTACATGCTTTGTTTGACAAGTCAAACATTGATTTGGTTGAGTATTTGACATGTATTAATTATGTTTTGGCATACAATTTGGACACGCTTTGGTTGACAATTTGAACATAGGTTAGTTGTCTTATAGCATCATTCAAAATTGGAAAAGTTTGGACATGCTTGGTTGATAATTTCAAAAATGCTTTCTTTTTCAATAGATCTGTTATTCCTTGCTTCCTTTGGTCTCTAGTAGAGGATCTTGTATATTTTACTTTGATTCATTTACAAAAAGAAGTTAATGGAGGAGCTTTTACATGTTAGTTTCAGTGGTTTATAAGGAGAAGTTGCCAAGGCATTTGATTAGTGTCTGTTAAAACATTTAGCACCATTATTTATGTAACTTTCATCAAATTGTCATAACATCTGAAGTTTTTAAGTTGGCCAAAAAGAGGAATAACATTTGTTTAATAACTTTTAATCGTTATAAACCAAATTCCAATTCAACTTTCAAAAGCTTGCTTTATTGGGGCAAATTGTCATAATTAATATTTGAAATAAGTTAATATAACTCTTACGAATATATGACAATGTCCCAAACTTGAACTAAGTACATTAGATGCCCAAGATATGTAATCACATATACGACCTACAAAATCAAGATTTGAACACAAATATTATACTTATGTCGAATGTGCATTATTTAGATGAATTA
This sequence comes from Erythroxylum plowmanianum, assembly GCA_025531925.1. NCBI lineage: Eukaryota > Viridiplantae > Streptophyta > Magnoliopsida > Malpighiales > Erythroxylaceae > Erythroxylum > Erythroxylum plowmanianum. The sequence continues at coordinate 10,180,958 of JANVCQ010000230.1, forward strand.
CTATATACACTTACTTCTTACGAACAAAAATGCATTTTGCTAATAAGACTCTTACCTTAACTGTAGCACCCCGTTATTATAAGATACATACCGAAACACCCAGAGGATATTTCAGTATATAACCTACGATAATGGTGCGCTACGTTTAATCACAATATTCACTTATCATGGCATCATCTATCTTTATTCTCTTATAAGACATCATCAAGAAAGTCACAATATTTTAAAACTAAATTTTCCCATTTCATTACATAAAATTGAACATTATATGTTTATAAACTGCAAGTGCACAGTTGTCAAAGTGAGTAATAAATCGGTAAGAACCTAGCTGTGTCCACAGAGATTATGAGAAAGTTCAAATCTATGCTAGTGGTCAGTATTTGAAATCGGGTTTAATGAAATTTTAGGAAATTAAAAACAATATAAAGAATTATTAAAAACTCTAAGAAATTTCTAAGAAACAACACAATTCAATGCAACCAAAATAACTATGAATATAACAAATCTATGCAATAATTAATTAAGAAAAGAGTGCAGCTGTTGGGCCCCGAAAATTTTTTATTTATTTATCGATTTATTTATTTATTTGGTTACTTTAATTATTTTTATTTTTGCCTTAATTGATTTAATTATGTGTTTATATAGAT
>JANVCQ010000230.1:10200983-10211730 GCA_025531925.1 Erythroxylum plowmanianum
GGTATGCTAGCTATTCTCATTGTTTATGTAGATGACATTATCATAACAGGAGATGATGTACCTGAAATAGTAGAGTTGAAGAAGAGATTAGCCAAAGAATTTGAGATTAAAGATCTCGGACCTCTTAAATACTTCCTTGGAATGGAGTTTGCTAAATCTAAGGATGGAATATTTGTAAACCAAAGGAAATACATTCTGGACCTATTGAATGAGACTAGGTTACTAGGATGCAAGACAGCTGAAACTCCTGTTGAAACTGATGTGAATTTTAGATCAATACAACCTAAAAATGTTATTAAAAAGGAGAGATACCAGCAAATAATTGGGAGATTAATATACCTATCCCATACCAGACCGGATATAGCTTTTGATGTGAGCTTAGTAAGTCAATTTATGCATTCTCCAGGCCAAGAACATCCGGATGTTGTATATAGGATCGTAAGATATCTAAAAGGAACTCCTGGACAAGGTATAATGTTTCGAAAGCAAAACAAACTCCAAGTTTAAGTTTATACTGATGCTGATTGGGTAGAAAGTGCAACTGATAGAAGATCAATTTCAGACTATTTCACATTTGTTGGTGGTAATTTGGTTACTTGGAGGAGTAAGAAACAAAGTGTGGTTGCTAGAAGCAGTGTTAAAGCTGAGTTTCGTTCAATAGCACATGGAATTTGCGAAGTTTTGTGGATTAAAAGAGTACTTAGTGAACTATAGATTCCTATTTCAGTTCCTATAAAAGTATATTGTGACAACAAAGCAACAATTTCAATTGCTCACAACCCTGTTCTGCATGATAGAACAAAACATGTTGAGGTTGACAAGCACTTTATCAAGGAGAAGATTGAAGAAGGATCAATTTGTGTTCCCTACATTCCAACATCACAACAGGTAGCTGATATTCTCACAAAGGGATTACACAAAAGGTAGTTCAATGATCTAGTTACCAAGCTGGGCATGGAAGACATATACAAGCCAGCTTGAGGGGGAGTGTTGTTGATTCCTAAAAGTCAATAAATCAGATCAGATAACATGTATCAGATCTGATATTATGTACAAATATTAGGAGATTATGTATAGTTATTAGAAGATTATGTACAGATACTTGTTTCCTAAATTAGCTAGCTCTATTTTTATATATACATGTAACTATGTACTGATGAAAATAAGAAAAGAAATACAGCTATTCAGTATTTCCGTAAGAGGACGTGTGCAGGCTATGATCGTTTGTGATTGGTTAAGAATATAAAAGATATCAGACTATTGCTCATAATTTGTTCATGTACTTTCAAGAAACAAGCAGGAAAGAAATCGTAGTCAATTCCGGAAACACCTGTATCATTGATAACTTGTAACATTCTCTCAAATTATTATTTACATATGGGAGAAAAACAATAGCCCACAGATGATAATTGAGGAAAAGAAAGAGCAATCATGAAAAAAGGGAACTAGGTATAATTCCTGATTTTAACCTAAGAACGTGCAACTTTGGTTAGAAGTTTATGTGAGATTTGTCATTGAAGAAAAAGAGCGCATCAAATGCAGCAAAAGGTTATGTCATTGACGTTTCCGTTGGTAAAGAGAATAGCCAACAAGCGCAGACATGAGGAAAGTCCAAAGCACCTGCCGCACAATATAAAACTTTAGAAACAGTATCAGGTAAGAGGATTAACTTGTATTGAGTTTTGTCTGAAAGATTTGAATTAGTAGAGGACAATACAAATTCAAGCATCTAACCTATATTTTCACTCAATCCAACCAAAAGCATCAAATGAATTACTCAAAGTACCGTATTGATGGCTTGCCATCTTTCTAGTCTTTTGATTCTTGACTGCATGTCCTCAATTATGCTTTCCATGGGAACCACCTCCCTAGTCGGTGATGATTCTGAAGCTGAGCAACAGCCCTGTGAGTTTGGTCATCATAATTACAGATCAGAGGGACACCAAATCAAGAGAATAATGTTTTCATCACCCCTAATGCCTTATCTCCTACCACATAAAAGAATTAAAACATCAATGTAAAATATATATCAAAGCCCTGAATGATGCAATGTGATAAAACTAATTTTATCAGGTCATAGCACAAATCACGTATAATGGTGCAGCAGAAACGGAACATTACTAAGTACACAGCAATTACAGACTTAAGCCACGCAGGAAGATTCCATATTCCACAGGTCATTATAATAACTGGACCAAACATATACAGGAAACAAAGTATATCATTTTTTCATCTAGTTGCCTTGCTAAGAGTAAACAAGTCCATCTATTCGTGCCTTCATAACTAGATGTCCCATGATATGGAAGCAACATACCTGTGACTGTATGAACTCAATAAGTTCGTGCAACCGTGCAGCTTGCTGAGAATGGATCACATTAAAACTTCCCTCCATTGCTGGTAATCTTTCCAATACAATTTGCAAATAACTCTAAAACGTTTAGCAAGAGATCCAGTCAAGTTAATGAGTTCTCCCAATGTCAAGAAACAACATGAATGCAGAATAGAAAATAGCATAATGAGTCCTAAAATCAAAACCTTAGTTGTATATGAACCATCAAGTTTAAGTGTTGAACCAGCAGCTGCGACAGCCTCTTTATTGACCCCTTTAATTTGCAAGTAAGGAGTAGCTGTATCTTGAAGATGATCAACCTCGATAAGAATCTAAAGATAAAACAAAATTCATATGAGATTTAGGAAGTTGAATCTATAACAAGCGCACTTGATAGAAGTACAATAAGCAAATAAATTATACATAATAATCCACTTAAGAGTTCAGCTCAATTGAACGCTTTACTGTTGTTTCTTACTAGACTTGAGTCATATAAGCAAAATAAAGTCTAATCGAATGTGAGCCAAGAGTCAAAATTATAGTTATTCTATATCTAATTAGCATATAAGCTGAGAAATTGTATAGCCCAAATATCACCTTTCCATCTTGATAGATAAATGCCGATGCTTCAATATAAGCTACAGCTTGATACCTGTCATCATGAGTAATAAAATAGGCATGTAAATGACTTACAGTTATATAACTAGGAAATGATACAGGAGATGAAAATAAGTAATCCATCTAAATAATGACATACATATTGAAAAAAGATTGAGCTAAGCTTAAATATGGACAGACAAGGCTTTTGTTTTTCTTTTTGTGTGAAAGAGTATATATTAACCACGAGCAACAAAATTGTGTCGCTGACTACCTACCAGAAAACTATCAAACATAAAACAAATATTAGTCTCAAGTGCCAACATGTTGATGGGGAAGTTTGCATTCAATTCTACCTTTGAAACACAGGGCATAATAGGAAAGGTATCCACTCCACAATAATGCTTTTCATAAAAATGAGGCCTTCTCTCCACTATCTGACAGATGCATGTGCAATACCCAGATTCTCAAATCAAAATCACATAATGCCTATCACTTGAGTGCAATTGAATAGAAAAGATGCATTAGTTTGAAATGACTCGATATTTGGAATGACTATGCTGATAGATCTAAGCCAAGCAACTTTGTGGTTAAAAGGTATCCCTTCAAGGTCGTAAATTCTGTGTGTCTAGTAGGGGCTATGTTCTTCGCAAGGAAGGTAGAGTAGATCCTTTAGTTGACAGTTTTCACACACGGGACATGAAAATGAACTTGATTATCATTGCATACATATACATATCCACAAATAAGCATTCATGCATACAAATTTCCGATACCTTTAACCAAGACTTAGTAGATGAACATGTATTATCTCTATCAACTCAATGGAAAGGACAAAAGAGGTTCTATGATAATGAGAACAAACTCACGACAATTGGATCATAGATATCCATTATATGTGGCTTACCCAAGATTAAGTAGGCCAGCAACTGTACTGATGCTAATATCAAAGTCCACTTTCGGTTGAATGATGAAATTCCCTTCTCTGATAGGCTAGCACATGAGAAATCAAGAATCAGAAGACAGTATATAATACACACTAAAACTATCTTGTTCAAACTACGACACAGTAAATGCAAACCTCTCGTATCAGCAATGCAAATCTGCCTTCGCAGATTCTGACACGAATACAGTCACTCTCTGCAAGCTGCCCGTTGGTTGGAATTCCAGGGAGTTTCAAATATAGATCAATAAAATTCTGAACAGAACTACATAATTTTGCAGAATCAAGAATTTTCAAAATGTCTTGATAAGCCACCTATACATTAACAATGGAAAATGTCAGGTGGAAACTGCTGCAATGAATGTAAAGAAGAAGCAAGAAGCATTATACTGGACTTACTTGCTTATTGCTCTTTAGAACAAACAATGAACTCTCGGGGGAAAGTACAGGATCAAAGTCATTTCGAATTTTAAGCTGCAATAATTTTTATTAACAATGAAAAACCAAGGTTAAAATTTGAACTTCCAAAAGAAACCTAAAAGATCACATTAATATGGTATCAGTGCTAGTGCTGATGCATTGACATGTACTGCCTTCCAAAAATTTAAACCTGATGCAGAAAGGGTATTGGCTGGTTCAATTTTGTTCCAATAGTGATGCATTTCGATCTCACAATCACGAGCCTTTTGCAATTATGTCAAAAAATTGAAGTATCAAAGTTCATCTTTTTCATAATATAAAGTTGAAATGAGGCTAATCAACAGTGGAAATCATACTAATAAGCTTTATAGCCCATGCAGGCATCAGCATAGATACTTACACACTATAAGCATCTACAACCATTTAAATGTTTTTCTGCTACCCTAATGATGTAAAATACAAGAAATATTTTGAAGTCTACTAACATGTGCATGAACAAGATGTGGTTCAATATACTGCTGGAACATCGGAAAAACTGTCATCATGATTTCGTTTTGGGACATAAAGCACCCCACTCTACTCTTGTCCCTTTGAACTCGAGAAATTAGATGTGAATGAACACCACCCACCTGTTTTGTGAAAACATAAAAAGGAATATTACTCCTAGTTGTCCATTGTCTCTGCCAGGGACTTTTCATAAGTACTTATAACAAGAAGAAAATTAAAGTCTCAAGCAGGAAGGAGCAAAGTCATCTTACAACAGCAATCCACAAATCAAGTGACCTGCAGATCTCAGGATGCAGCGCATACACCCCCTCGAAAATAATCTGTCCATTAAAAAAGAAACTATGTTCAAGTGCTAAAGAGTTGATGAAGATGTGAACAAAAAGCATGACTAATCATAAAACTAACAATATTACAAAGTTATTTGCTTATGATGGTATCAGATCTAATGCTACCAAAAAGTATGAAGACTGCTAGAACTGAGTAAAACTTCCAGCTAGAAAGGTACCAGATCTAGTGTAGGGCATGAACCCAAAAAATGCAAGACAAAAGCAAATCAGTGATAACGTTTGACAGATAGCATAAGCAAATCTTCAATAGGATCTATTTATCACCAGAATAAAAGTTAGATAGCATAAAAGCTACCACAAACACCAACTTTAACATCAAAAGAACACTAGCAACTGCATAGGATGGTCATTGAAGTGTAGTTTGAAACTCCAAGACTCAACTTTGATTTTCAACATTGTTTTGCAAGATGTTTGTAATTTAGAAGACAACTTTTCTCCCTTCAAACAGTGGTCCTAGAACACCTATCTTAACTTTAAAGAGACTAAGCAACATAAAACATGATTTAATAACTGAATATTACAAGTTGATTGCTGGTTACAATACTTTAGAAGTTGTGGCATGCATGCCCAAGAAAAGAGTAATATGGCATCTTAAAAGCCATACTCAAAAAAATGCATGGTCTACTGCACCAAAAAGCAAATTTATTCTGATGAATTCCTATGTAGATGGAGCAGGGAAAGTTCCAAGTAGTAGCATATAGTAAGAGTAGAAACAAACCACGCCACAATCTTCAGAAACTTGTAGTTCCTTAAAGCCCCTACGAGCACCAGTCTCGAGATCGAATATGGGTACTTTTGTTCTATGGTCACGCCTTATATCATCAATATTCTGGGGAAAAGGTGATTGAAAATAATAAACTACCAACTAAGGATATAAAAATGCCATAAGGCAAACCAATAAGAGAACTACTAAACTAAGAGGTGCAATGAATAAATTTCACTCCTACCTTTGAAAGCAATGATAGATCAAGGGAGCTAAAGTCATCATATTTAAAATCCTTCACTTGCTCAGCCTTAAAATAGCTTTCCAGGGAGACTACTTCACAACCAACAATATTAGCCATTTTGTGAGCCATACTAGTTTTCCCCGAACCACTTGGTCCACCTACAACAGAGAAAACAATAGATGAGTATAAAACAATGAAACAAAGACAACCACGGGGCAGGGCATGAAATCAAAACCACAGAACAGGGCATGAAATCAATCACCATATGTTACTTGTTCTGCTTACAACAGTTACAAGATCCAAGTAGCTCATATGAGTTGCCCTTTCACTATATTTGACTAGCTATTCTTATTATTATCAAAAACAAAAAGATAGTTAAGTGATATATTGAAGGTTTCAGCTTTGTTTGAATTCATATATTAAAATTTTGGATGATAATGTTAACCAGAGTCATGGAAGTCGCATACATTGGAATATCATACCAATTCAACAATCAAATAGCCAACGACAATAATATTTGGACATCTTATTTTAAGTAGGCCTATAATTAAAATATGATTTTAAGTTGCCATTAACAGAATAAGCAAGACAAAAAAGGTGTAGAAAACTTGTCACCAAGAAAAATTAAACATAATTTCAATATTTAAAGAACTCTAGAAAGGCATGTCCACAACATTAAAGGTAACTCTATCCTAAGCTTATTTTTCAGGCTAAACAACTTCACACACATCAAAGTTTTATTTAATTCTCCTATGACTAGTCATCCATTAAACTGCATCAGTCAGACTTGAATAGCACAAGAAGCCATCTTGTTAATTCAACTAAACAAAGTCCACACTTTTTCTCTGGCATGTACTCATGTATCCAAAGGCATAAAGTGCAAAAGAATTGACCACGTGTTACCAATTCCAACAATGATTGGGGGGCCTTTATTCTCCAGCAAAGCCTGAAACAATCATAAAGAGAGCATATATGGGCAAGATTTCAGAACTGAATGCAGAACTGTTACAATCCAGCACAAGTTATCAAAAAACTTAATTGGAATTCCTTACCTGAATAGCTTGGACAGCAAGAAGTAATCCTCTATCCAAGTCATATGAATCAGGCATGGGAGCGAGCTTCATTGCATCCCTGGAAGAGGAAGAATCTGTGGTTGCTTCATGAGAGATGTCAAACAAGAACAGATTGACAGCCCTATCCAAACATAGTTGATAAACTACAGACTGAAGTTAATTAATATATTCTGTAGGTAGAAGACTTACCTATGATCGAGGTGCCAGTATGTGGTGGTTCTGGTGAAATAAATTGCCAAGTTGCTATTACAGGTTCCATTTTGGATTTTGTTGGGGAGCGAGTCCATGGCTGAGACAGATCTTCAAGTCGAATAACCAGGTTTGGAGTAGTACGGATTGGCCTTGGTGCAGCAATTTGCCTTTCCTGGTCACTAGGCACAGGAGTACTAAACATAGGTGGGGGTGTATTGAGACGTGGTACAGCTGCAATTGGAGTTAGTTAATTGGAGAGAGCAATAACAGGCAATCTTAATCAAGAAGCGGCCACATAAACAAAGCAAAGCCAAACTGATTATGTTCCCAACCTTGTGTCTCGAGAATCATTTCCAGATATGATTTAGTAATCCATGGTCTAGTAATACCCATTCTTAGTGCCTCTGCTCCAACAGTCTATACATCAGCAGAGTAAGGGGTGTAAAACTAAACAGAAAATAATTTTGGTGCCAAAGCAAAAATTAACAAAATATTTGGTCATTTAGAAGCTTTAAAATGGTAAAGGGTGTGTTATCTAAATTCCTTATGCCAAAAGGTCCTTCAATATGCACAAGACCAATTAGAAACAATAGAATTTGTCCCAGTTAACCAAACAATACACCCTTCACAAGAAACTTATAAATACAAAAGTTGACAGCCATCAATTTTCCATATCAATGGGTCCTCCTTAGCACAAAAACAAAAGGCTGCAACTATCTCTACCTTTTCTCTTATTTGCATTTGCAATCCTGAATAGACACAAAAACCAGCTGAAATCACATATATAGTACTCAAAAGACTAAATCAAACAACCAACCAAACAGTTCTCTAAACTGTCTCAGGATTGTAGGGGTCACAATTTGTGAATGTTCAGATCATGATGAGCAGTAATAACATAGTGCATATACAAAATATAAGCAACATGAACTGTTCAATGTTAAGAGTAAATATAAGCATTTAAATATTGAGGGCACTACACTTTCTCATTTTCCTTTCATTTATATTGAGGGCACTACACTTTCTCATTTTCCTTTCATTCTCCTATCACTTGGCTTTCTATCTAGCATGATTGTTGCAGTACGATTGGCGTAAGAGCATATTCTTGAATAATATTTCTTTCTTATTCAAATAATCAAGGAGCACCACAACGTAATACATACCAATTAAAAATCTATTATTTTCTTCTACTTTACTTGACATAATTTCTTATCATAAAACAATGTTCAGATATCAAATTTTCAAACCTATAGCAAACAAACAAGGAGATTCCGCACATCCCTAGATGTTATCTTAGTAAGAAAGGAGGATTCATACTTTCCTATCCATGCCCCTCAGCACCATGAATGTCTCACCAAGGGTGTCGATGGTCTCCAAAGAGAGTGACAGATTGCCGATACTGATGGATGCAGATGCCCGTTTATAGCTAACTACAACAATGTATCCTAAACGCAACAACCCACCAAGTGTTGTTCGGCCAACCTGAACCAAGATTGAGGTAATAAAATTGGTAAGTGAAACTTATACAACTAACCTTTTAATTAAATCAACAATCCACATCTAAATGAGTTTCAGAGGAAACATTTTCAAGCAACAAGATCAACTTTTAGAAACTGATTACTATCAGCCCCTAAAGCAAGTAGTTTAAGAAGCATGCTCTCCTAAAAGTTCACTGACAGTGAAGAATAAATTTATCAAAGACTGGAAAGCACGAACTATATGATAGGGAATTAAACTGATGCAATTACTGTTTCAAATCCAATAAGCATCTAGTTAACTCTTTTAACTATAAAGGTTTCCAAAAAATAGTAAACTAGACACTTAATATATGCCTAGAATAAGAGATTCTCACCATATAGTCAATGGCCTTTGGAGCTCAGAAATATCAAGAAAGTAGAACTTAAGTGCATTTCCTAAAATCAAGCAAGCTTATAATATTAGGTGAGGCCCAAGACTAGATTAAATAGTAGCTCTAACACACTGCCTCACGCAAAAATCATCAATTCCAAAGTAAAGAGAGAGCAAACGACATATGTTAATTTATGCTAAGCGTAAAATCTAATTTTAGCATACGATGAGGCTAAACGCGATTTGACTTCTTGACATCTAAGTCATAAAAGCCACGCTACATGTCAAACAACTATTAAACCCAAACCTTGAATTACTAGCTAAGACAACTGGTAGGATCACATTTCAATTCAAACATTCTCAAATCACTAATCAAGAGAGCAAAATATATCCATGATAAGTTCACTAATTTTATAATGTATTTATGTTCACATCGCAGCTATATACAATGTTCCCACCTCAAACTCTGCTTTCGGCCTTATAATGAAATTCTTGTCAACAATCCGTTGATCGCCAAGGGACAAATAGTATCGAATACCAGATTGTCGCACCTTAATCCAATCATTTATTCTGGCTTCTTCACTTGCTGAAGGGGGCCTAAGGTACATCTCAATAAAACTGTATGAAAAAAATAATGAAAGAGCAATTATTCTGCAATCAACCTCAGTAAACAGACTAAGCTTAGTTCTAAAATGATTAAAATTAGCTAAAACTAGGAAGAACCACTGACTTATCTTTCTGTGGTTCGGTTCCTTGAAAGACATCAGTGGAATGCTCATCCGGAGGCTGTAAAGAGATTTTATGACATTTTATTTAAATTTGGTCCAAGTATGCACATAAGTAAATCCAACAAAGGGATGCAAATCTTAAAGAAGAAACTTGGCTAGGGGGAAACTGACTACCATCAGCTATACCACGAAAGTTGTCATGAAACAAATGCACAAACAATACTTACAGTCATGCGTTTGCATTCAATTACTGGCCATCAATGCTATAAAACAACTTATTTTGTTAAAACTCAATTATATGTATCACATTACACTTTTCTTTTTCTCTATTTTGGTCAAAAAGTCTATATCTGAATTGATTCAAGAATCTTACCAACTCATTATGTAAAAAATTGAAGATCGTAACTATAGAGATGTCAATAAAACAGAAAGAAGCCCTATTGCACACTATAAGAAGGAAGAGTCATGAATCACATTGCCATAGTATGAATACCAGAGAGAGGAATGCCATTAAAAAGTAGTCGCAGTAAAGAAATTGTTGGTTGTTATATATAATCAGTAATTAAGGGTAATAATGTATTTTTCCTATATTAGGTTAAGTGTATAGGTTATCTGTATATAACCCTTTGTAATCTTATGTTTAACGTACTTGAGTGATAAGAAGATTATCTGAAACAAGATGGTATAGAAAATAGCATAAGAAAACCCACTTTATTTCTTTGATTATATGTAATTTATACATGAGTATAATCTATTCTAATACTACTAAACTACTGGATTTTTCGTATATACTAACTTATCCTATCTATAGTATATCTT
>JANVCQ010000230.1:10221161-10241208 GCA_025531925.1 Erythroxylum plowmanianum
TTACTGGGATTGAGATATTGAAGTGTTTATTTGTGTATGGCTTTATTGTGTATGAATCATGGGTATATGGATATGTGGGTTAAGTGTCATTTGGCAAAAGAAAGGAAAATAAGTTTTGTGTAAATTGATGGTTATGATTTGAATATAAGAAGAATCTTATGAATTGAGTTTTTGATTGAGGTTATGGAATTGATGAATTCCAAATTGAAAAAGTGTATTGCTTTGAAGAAAGATGAATAAAATGAAAAAGAAAAAAAAATTATGCTGGTTTCGGATTAGTTTGGTCTTAAGGTTTCCAACGCGACGTTTTTCTAAAATATTTGTTTTCAGATGTTGGAGTGAAGTTTGTGTTCATAAGCGATTTGTTTGCTTTCGATTTCAAGCGATTCGTTTCCGCTTTTGATTTCGTGTCCGCTTTATGATTTCGTCCGTTTCTTTGTTTTCCTTTTTGTTTTCGTTTTCCGTTTTTCCGGTTGGGGTCCGGTTTCGAAATCGGGTCCCAACATTTTTCCATTTGTAGTAAGCTAAAAACTTAACTATCTCATATTACATCTCCATATAATGATCATGCTACTAATACCTTAACTATATCAACATTCTCTTTAGTGATTACTTAATTAAATCATACAATTTTCATCTTAATTGTCATTAGAATTAAGATGAATTATCTAAATACATACTGGACTTGATAAAATCTTAGCTCCTTCATATTTACAATGGCTTTAATGTTCCACATGACAATATTAATGGAACAATGAAAGGAACTATATCAAGTTTATTAAAGATCTTCTTGATCTAAATAATTATTTCGACTAAATAAAAAAAAAAAGGAATGTTGGAACCTTTCAAATTAAAATAATATTATTTTAAGTAAAATATATATTAACTAAAACTTGCTTTTATTCTAGCCAAAGTTAAAGTCACAATATTAAACTCAAATATCAATATATGCATCTAATAATGGCTATCTTTAACACTTCATAAGTTATCTCAAATGTCAAACACCTTTAGTACATTATCTAGGTAATTGGATTATAATAAGTAAGCAATTTCTATATCTAACTTTATAGATCTCTATTATTAGAATTTAAGATGTTATCTTTTCATATCCAATTGAGAGTAGTTCTTAGATTATCATATCTCTAACAATTGAAAATATAAATTATTGTTCCCTAGGAATAGTATGTCATCTACTACTTTTATTGAATAGTACAACTATACCCTCACTAACCTTCATACAAAAATGATAAATTCATAATCATTTACAAAAACAAACTCATTGAATTCATCACGAAAGTAAATTTTTCAACACTTTGACAACATATCAAATATATCAGATAGAGGCAATAGTTCTATTTCAATGTTTTGTTATGAACTTTATCTAACTTTCACTATTCATCTTGATAATCATTCTCCTAAAAGTATATATTAAAGCAAATATTTTGTTTAAAGGGTCTTGTAAGATAGAATCCAACCTATTTGGGCATCTCATAACTTTTTATTATCCAATTCAATTCTAAACTTATTAGGCAATATATGATCCAATTTAGTATCACTTCCAAATTCATTAACTTTGAATCTTTTAGATTCTTACCATTCCATAGCTTATATGAAATCTTGCTAATTAATTTTGATGGGACTATGAAAGCTAAGTTAGTATATTAAAATATGGCCATAGAAGAAATATATATTGCATGACACAATATTCCATATTATAAGATTCCTTATAAAAGTAATCCATATTATTATGGATTTTAGATATGGAGATATTCACTAAGAAATATCATTCTCTATAGATAACTATGAAAATTTTGTGTAAAACTCACGTTGTTGATCTTATTGATTTGTTTTGACATTCTTAATATCTAATTTCTATTTAGATTTAAATACTCTAAACTTTTCAAAAAATTAAATCAACATATTATTTAATATATATGAGTATATCATATAAATTCATTAGTAAATTTGATGCAATATAAGTATCCATTCTTTTATGAATTATTATTACATCTCATACGTCATATGTATAAGATTTAACAATTTAATACCATAATCATCTTTTTCCATAAAAAGTTGTTTTGGTTATCCTTCAACTAAGAAGTTTCACAAGTTTCACATAATTCATAATCAAAGGAATACATATATCCTTATATGCAACTTTATAATTCTCATTTAACCAATATGACATAAAATGATAGTTTTATTTGTCTAACTTTGTGTTCTTCTCAATTATATTAAGACATATTTGATCCAATACATATAAACTATTTGTATAAATTTAGATCAATTAATTTTACTAAAAAATATATTTCTTATCATATTATGGATATTGTGCTAATTTTAAATCTAGATTCGGTATTATATACCCAAAAGTATGAATTTAAAATATATAGATCTTTATCATATCTAATATTGGGAACAAAAGTCATAAATTATCTTCTTCTAATGAAAATGATTGATTGTGTATGTGCTTATAAGAATTGTAAGTTTTAACCACAAGTACATGATGTAGTTGTATCGAATAATAGCAAGTACGAGTCGATCCCACAATGATTGTAAGTAATAGTATTAAGCCCTTTTTCTATTATCTAACCGTAAAATCATGTTGCTAATTTAATTGAAAATAAAACTAAACAAACTAAACTAAAGTTAACACAATAATAAACTAGGATAAAGAAAGTACTACAATTAGATAACATTAAATAAGTATTACATAGGTGATGAATTCCCTTAAGATATCTTAATTACTAACCCTTTACCATGCAATTAAATTATTGATTATTGGACTATAGAAATTCCCATCTTAAGTTAATATCTTTCTAAAGACTAGTAACAACTAACCTTAGGTTTTTAAAATGAAATCTCTTTCTAATTAAGACCCCTAAGATTGTATTACTCAATTAGTGAATTTCATTATTAGATTTGGCTCAAATTCGGAGCATTTATATCCACTTATCTCTATTTTTGTATATAACCCCTTCTAATTATAGTAGATAAATTCATATGAAAGGATTTCGTATTCTTAATCATATGAAATCAAATATTAGATTATTAGTTAGGATATATTAGCTCAAGAATATAAACGAATAATTGAATTCTAATAAAGCATTCTATAAAATTGCATTGAATAAAAGACTATATTATACTATTCATTCCGACTTAGGGTTTATGACACCTAGAAACTAAATAATTTAGTTCCTAAACATAGAAAACAAATCCATCATCAAATATTTAGAATTAATAATCTATATCCCTTTTTGTCTCTAATGAAGTCTTCTTGAAATTTGGAATAAAGGTTGCTCTCAATCAAATCTTGTGATGTAATCTTAGTACTTTCTTTTATCCTTCTTTCATAACTACTTCTTATTTGCTTTTTAAGTGTCTAACCTGACTCCAACCGTTTCTCCTGTCCTATAGCCTTAATAATTTCCTTTTATAGAAAAACTAGTGTTTTTGGAATATACACAATCACTTACACGAGCGTGTAGGTGACCAAATATCTCAAAATATCCTCTAAATCGTGACTTTATGCGATTGCAGAAGATTACATGAGCACCATACAGGCCTGCGTATGTCAACATACACAGGTATATCTTTACTTAGGTATAAATAGTATCTTCAAAGCTTCACGCATTTACAATGACTTACATGATCCCTATACATGCCTGCGTATCTCAAAAGTTGTTCAATTCTTCTTTTTTGTGCCTTAATTTTACTCAAAAATTTTCTCATTTCAATTATGAAGGCAATTATTATCTAAACATACAATCGAAGCAAAACACACTAAATATGGGTATATAAATATAGTCAATTAATCATTATCAAACATCCCCAAACTTAAGATTTTACTTTTCCTCAAGTAAATCATAATCTAAATTATTAACTTAAAAACATCATCCCTTATTAACATGAAGCTGTCCATCCACACCCTAAATTATCATGTCATATTACTTAAATTAACATAAATTAGATTCAAGTCCTCCTAAAACCAACCTTTATAAGTCAATATCAATAGCAATCACATAGATAATCTTTTTGAAATCAAAAGCACAAATTTTCACGTCCATACTAAGGATTCACTCAATGCACTCAAAGTGTTTAAAGTGGGCAGTTTCAAAACTATCAAATCAATACATAGGCATATTATTAACCACAAACTTACAATAAAATCATATCTCCATCACTTATATGTAAACTCGAAACAAAAATCAAAAGGTCTTACTACAAGGTATTAATCAGGCTTAGGTAAATGTATGATAGGGATAATAAAATGGGTGATAACAATCAAAGAAAATTTACATAAACAAAATTATATGAAATGTGTTCTTAACCAATAGGTCTTTTACACCATAACTCCATTAGTATAATAACTTTAACACTACTTTTTTTTTGCTCGCAACATATATTAATTTTCTAAGCATTCACCATGTACCAACAATCAAAGAAATATTGGACCTTTTTTTATAAATTTTTCAATATAATCAAAGTTTCAAGTGATCAAGTAAATGTAAATCCTTTAAAGTTCAAAGATAATGAAAAGTCTTTCAATAAAAAATAAGGTAAAGGCTATTAATTTGGTCATAATCAAAGAAAACGTTAAGTCTCAAAAGTGGTTACTCCTAGGGGATAACATATAATCAGATAATAATTAAGAAAATAGGCTAAATCAAAGGTTGAATCTAAATGTCTTTATCATTTCAATGCTTCTAATTTGACAAATATGACATTAATATAGATAATAAAAGCAAGTTCTAGAATCATCCGACTATGCATGATAACACAAATTAAAGGATAAAAAAGCTTTAAATAGTGATACATTTGTTCTTCAAAATCTCATAAAAATGCTTCGTGTATGTAAATAATGTGCAATTTTTATTTAAATTAATTATCTCAATAATTACTAAAAATATGACTTATAAAAGCAAGTTTATTCTAACTTTCATCCTTTTGCATACTAATTTAATTTAATAATCAATCATAATCTAAAGTAGTTTAGATAGATTTTAACTAAATTGAGATATCAATTGATAAGGATTAATAAGAAAGATTACCATAGGCTTAAAATTTTTGAAATTCTTTCCCTACACTTAAAATTGTTCATTATCTCTAACGTGCACAATAAAAGCATAAATAAATAAACTATCAACAAAAGCACGAAAAGTGAGAAAGATAAGAATTGTACTTCCCTTAATAATAAGATTTATAAAGTTTTGAATACGATGAAGCATTCATCTGGTACTATGTACAACCATCCCTATATAATATAAACAAAAAGAGATAAAAAGATAAAATAAAATAAATATAAAATAAAATTGCACTATTAATGTTCAAAAAACAAATAAAATAAGAAAAATACACAAAATAATAAAAGAATGAAAAAAACCAAAATATAACATCTAGACTGTCTCTGTATCAGTCAATCTCTCAATGAGTCTAGTATGTCAGTCGTTGGAGGGCCTTCGGGTCTTAGAGGCTCATACTACTGCAAAGCCGAAGATGATGCAGCCACTCCAGATGGTGGAGGTTGTGTGGATATCTCAAGATGCCCCACCATTTGCACTAAAACATCCTCCATCCACCTATCACGGGCCTCTCGTTTCTCCATCCACTATGTCAGCACATGCTGGGCTATTCTACACTAACCTTATCATATGTTGCTTCGTTTATCTGGGATGGCGGTGTGCCCTGTCTCGGTGGCTACTCTGCTATATTAAAGTGCTCACTTGCCTGATCGTCCGAAAGCCCAGTCAGTTGATAGATATCTCATGTTGGTCTCTACTTCTTGTGTACCATAAGCATATTATTCATGATATCCAAATTGAGACTATGATATCAAGCAGTCTCATCAACGGTAGCCTCTCGAAGTCTTCCATCCTCCTTGCTAATCATGTCATATATGGACCGATGCAAATAGTCTCTATCTTCCTTTTTTCACTTTGACACCTAAAGAATTGAGCTAAGACATGCCCCAGGTGAATCGACATTTGCTCGCTTACAGCATTTAGTAGACATCTAAGTTATTGACCACTCTAAAGTTGTCTCCTTACCCATTCAATGTATGACTCAGAATTTCATGGATGTATCTGAGTGTGGGATGTCAAAGGGTGGATGTTTTGGATTTGTTGGGGGTACTCTTCCTCCTTATTAATGGTATATCAAACCTCTCGAGGAAATATCCTATACAAAAAGTCTAACCACAGGGCTACGTACTCTTGTGCCCCCATAAACTCCTGATTATAAAGACCTATCATCATAGAGAAGGCTATGTAACTCATCCTGATAATCTCTCCCAGCATCCTGAACTGGATCGTACTTGTTTGGTTCCTATTATAGTGGCCTTTTTTTATTAAAAATGTGGACAACACCTCGAGTGTAAACCCCCAATACGACAGCTCCACGGTCTTGAAGAGACAAGATGATGCTCCAATATTGATCAAGTCCCAAACCTACTGGGCCAAACTGATATGCTTCAATCCCTCCCAATTAATACATCTTCTCCTTGACTATGATATTGCTCCTCGTGGGTTCTGGCATTAAAGTGTAACAGTATGTGTTGCTCTGGTGGATGTACTACATTTTCTCAATCTTATGGTTAACAAGCTTCACTCGAGTCTTTAGATGATCCTCTCCTCTCTATGTTTTCCTTGGTACCTCCTTTGATCTTCATTGTCTTGTCATTGTCCCCAAAATTATATTAAGTGTGAGAAAATGACATATAAAAATACCAGCAAGAACTTTTCCTCACACTTGGCTCGTATGCTACAAAATTGTAGAATTGTGAAAACATATAATCAAAACAAAATTAAACACATGATAAAACCAAAAATAAATATAAATATACAAATGAACTAAAATAATTAGAAAATTAAACAAATAGCCAAATTAATAACTAAATTAAAATTAAAAGAATTGCAATTAACAAATAAAACTAATCTAATGATGCAATTACAAATTTAAACCTAAAAATGAAAGTACCGTACCTAATGTAATAATTGCCCAACATTGACAAAATTAAACTTCTAATTCATTCAAAATTTAAAATTGAAATGAAATCAAACTAGAAAAAAATATCAATTGACTAGGAAAACAAATTAATCCTAATTACATAAAAATCATCACATTTCAACATTTAGTGAGCGAAATCACTTACTCAATTCTCATGCAATTCCTGAAATTAAACCAATATTTCATATGAAAAAGGATAAAATACAACTTTTAAACCAAAATCAAGCATATAATCATTGTAAATCACAATAAAATTTGATAAACCCTAACCAAGCGTATTAGGGTGAAAATCCTTAAAATTAGCAAAATACCTAAAAATTCAAGCATAAATCAAGTGAAATAAATGAAAGAACTTACTTAGGTATCACAATTTAAGCAGAAAATGAAGAGGAATGGGGTTTTAAAAAACTAATATTGACTTACATGTTCAATTACATAGTGATGTGACTGACTGTGTAAGTTACAAATGTGTCAATTTTGAAGGGACACGGGCATGTGAGTCTTCATGAACTTAAATAGTTAGATACATAATTGTGAAACTAATTATGTAAGTCATACACGGGCATGTCCCTAGACCATATAAGTTTTTGTGAAAGTGTGAACATGTTTAAATAAAATTGTGTATACACGGGAGTGTATATGATCATGAATACCAAAAAAATTCTTTAAAACCTTGAAAATGTTCACCCAAAGTCACAAAATTAAACACACATACCATAACATGAAAATTTTGTTCAATCAAATGAGAGTGCTCTATATCCTAACATAAAAACACCAAAACAATCAACAAAATCCTATAATAACACTATAAATAAAATGATGATGAAAATGAAACCTATCCTAATTTTTGGGTTGTCTCCGAAGTAGTGCTTATTTAACATCGTTAATGCTCGATATACCCTTCATATTTACCATCAACATTAGTCTATACTTAGCAACTTGCTTCCACCCTTTTTCTCTACATAGCAATTTAGTAACCTATGAATTAGCTACATGTTGTAAGATAATTATAAAGACATAATGTATCAAATTAGTGAATCCAATTGACTCCATTAATGCCTTTTTTGATAACAAATTGTTAATAATAAAATGCCTTGAGTCTTTAGTTAACTCAAACAATTTGTCTTGTAGGAAGTAGAAACCATCCGTACTTAATCTGACTACCAATAATTTATCAATAGTTTCTTTATTTGACTCCTTTGTTTTTTCTTCCTCAATCACCTTTGTCCAAGAAGAGAAACCTTTGCCCACTCTTCTACTTTCTCTTCTTGGACAAAGGCTTCCTATTCTTTTCAACCTTTATTTTCTTTGTCATTTATTCTTCTTTCTCTTCAAAACATTATTTACCTCCTCATCTTCTTCAACTATATTCTCTATCATTTCTTTTACTATCTCTTCTTAAATTATAGCTTCATTTAATAAGTTGATCTTTATCTCCTCTTCACTCTGAGGCATTAATAAGCTCAAATTGTATTAAGCTCAATATATTTAGGTGAAGAAAATATCTCTTTGAATTTACAGTGACTGGCTTCATTTTGGTAAAGTTTTCCACTAATATATCTACAAGATGTTCTTCTTACTACTCTAATTGTAAATATCTAGCTAAAGCATAATTGTTTCATACATTAATATAAGAGTTGAACCACTCTAAATTATATGTATTCTCGTATGGTGTATTATAAGGCTAGTTTCACATGTAATGTGGATGCTCCCACTTATAGTTTGGTGTCCGAAATTCATGATTGTAAAGTTTACCCCCTACAAATGTCACAACACGTCATGGATATCGATTGAACTTCCAGATACATGTCATTATACCTTTCGTTTGAAGTTTATGATGTTGCCATATATGATGAGATATTATAATTCGTTTGAGAATATTGTCCTCTCCATCCTTGAATTGTGTTTTGTAGCTATGATGATGAATCTTAAATCCTAACAATAAGCCACAAGCACAAAGTCAAAATAGAGAAGTTCAAAAGATAAATAAATAGACACATAAATGAAAATAAAAATAAAAATAAAAACAAAAACAAAATGGAAGGTTAGATTAATAAAAGCTATACTTTCTTAATATTATAGTCCCCAAAACAATGCCAAAAATTTTATTAATTATGTATGTGCTCATAAGAATTATAAATTTTAACCACAAGTACACGGTATAGCTGTAGCTAACGCTGGCAAATAGGGGTCGATCCCACGAGGACTGTAAGTACTAATATTAACCCTTTTATTATCTAACACTCAAATACGGTTGTGAATTTAATTAAAGATTAATGAACTGGAATGAAGAAAGTACTACGATTAGATGATATCAAATAAGTAGTACCTAGGTGATGAATCTACTTAAAGTATCTTAAAGACTAACCCTTTATCATACAAATAAATTACTGATTATTAGACCATATAAATTCCTATCTTATGTTAATCTCTTTTCTCAAGACTATTAACAATTAACGTTTGAATGATTAAATGAAATCTCATTCTAATTAAAACCGCTAAGATTGCGTTACTCGATTCATGAATTAGATTTAACCATAATCCAGAGGATTTATGTCAACCTATCTCTAGGTTTGCATGCAACTTTTTCCAACTACGGTAGATCTATTAACATGAAAGGATTTCTCAATCTCAATCATAAGAAATCAAACATTGGAATAATATTCAAGATATATTAGTTCAAAAATATAAACGCACAATAATCACAATAAACCCATCAATAAAATTGCATTGAATAAAAGATTATATCATACTATTAACTTATGGTTCATTCCACCTAGGCATTAAATAATTAAGTTCCTAAACATGGAAAAAAAACCATCATCAAATATTTAGAAGAACAAATAGAAATAAAAAAATTGATTTTCTATATCCCCTTTTATCTCTAATAAAGTCTTCTTGAAATTTAGATTAAAGGTTACTCTCTATCGAATCTGGTGACATAATCTTAGTACTTTCTTTCTTCCTTCATTCAAAATTATTTCTTCTTTCCTTTTCTAGTGTCTAACCCAACTTTAGCCTCTTCTCCTTTGCTCTCGCATTCATAATTTCCTTTTATAACAAAAACTAGGGTTTCTAAAATATACAAGGTCACTTACATAGTTATGTATGTGACTGTGTATCTCTAAATATCCTCTAAATCATAACTTTATATGGTCACGGAAGCTTACATAGCCAATATACATAGTCGCATATATCAACATACATAGGTATATGGCTTGATACGAGCATAAAAAAAATCTTCGAAGCTTCACATGTTTACAATGACATACATGGTGCCTATACACGACCATGTATAAATATACCTTTCATCTCTACCTTTTGCAACTATTTACAATACGTTATTATGGTATTACCATTCATCTTGCAAGTTTATTTGAAAGTTCGTGAGATATTAGTCAACTAAAAATATTATTACATTATGTCATCTATATGAAATAGACTTATCTCTTAAACTTTTTCACCAAAATCCTTGATAAAAATTATAACAGGATTACATAATAGATAAACAACTTTTCCTTCTATATTTAAGAACTCTTCTCAATCCTAATATAATCCCAAGAAATTTGATTTGTTTATACTTATTATCAGTTATACTAAACAAGGGTAATTCACTACTCAAAATAATATAAATGTAAAGAAAGTAAGTAGTTGGTTAAATTCCATAACAACCAAATAAGATTAGAAGTTTAATTATATATTTTGTTACTTCCACTGTTTTATTCAAAATAATAGTCATCACTATTATTCTAAAAGGATTATTTTAATTTCTGTAATGGGCTAGGATCCTATTCAAATTTAGTTGATCTTAAGTTTGCTAAAAAAAATCAACTAAACTTAAATTAGGTAGATAACATTTGTATAAATCACATCTTATGTGACTTCTAGATTTGTTAAGTAATAACTTCTTACCAAAATATATCTTATATGTTTTTCCTAAACCTAATTCCAAATTAATATGATTTTAGGTTGTTGATCCAAAGC
This sequence comes from Erythroxylum plowmanianum, assembly GCA_025531925.1. Lineage (NCBI taxonomy): Eukaryota > Viridiplantae > Streptophyta > Magnoliopsida > Malpighiales > Erythroxylaceae > Erythroxylum > Erythroxylum plowmanianum. The sequence continues at coordinate 10,232,151 of JANVCQ010000230.1, forward strand.
ATAAAATTTAGTTAAGTAGGACATATTATTATAAAATGAAATATATTTGGTTAAACTAACTTTGAGTTTGTTTAACAAGCCTAACATTTCATAGAACTATGATGTCTTAAGCATATATTTAATCTTTTAATGGTAAATTTAAATTGTAAATGGTCTCATCAATTATGCAAATTAGATCAATTGTATGGCAGGCGCGATATATATCCCTACATCTGTATCGTTCTTGCCACAATCTTGGCATGTATGTCATATTCGTGGCCTTTGAAAAAGAGGTTTTGTCACGATCATGGCCTATCTACCATGATTGTGACCTATGTAATTAGGTTTTGTCACAATCGTGCCCTCATTCAGTCACAATTGTGGCCATGTCTAGGTTGCTTCTGTCACTATCGTGACAAGCTAATCACGATTGTGACCTGCCTCTATACTTCCAATTCTTCTCTTTTCTTCAATTTCCTATTTCCATATACTCAAACACACATCACATACCTTTTGAAACATAAAATTAAGATCCAAATCATGCTTAAAACCATACAAACACTTATAATATAAACAAACACTAATAATAACATAATTCTAAGCCTATATACATGATAATCATCTAAGAAATACTCAAAAGCACACTTAAACATCTATCAAAGCATAGTATAATTTACACCTAATCAGAAGTATATCAAGAGATTTAATTGAAGCTAAATACTGGGGCCATGCAAATAGAAGAAGCAGATATATCATCATTCCATAGGAGAGATGATGATCCTCATATAGTACAAGTAGATGAAGTACAAGCCAATCTTGTCATAGAAAAAGATGATGACTATATTGAGGATGAATTGTCTGACAATGATAATAATTTGGCCGAATATAATAGTGATGAAGAGTCAAATCATAATGTAATTAATGATGATGATTTTCAAGATCTTGATCATGATAATTGAAGGTATAAAAGTGTTGTTTACATTGTTTGAAATGTATTGTTAATGTTTAAGTTATGTTAATGCATAGAAAAGCTTGGTAATATTTGAAGGTGATCTTTGGAGTAACAATATGAATGCCAAGATACTTAAAAGGAGGCTAATTCAATTTGTACCTTCAAGTTAAGGAGACTTCTTTTTAAAGTTTTGGTATCCAACAAATGCAAATAAGTTGCTCTTAGAACAAACAAGATTCACAACTTTTGAAAATTTTATGGAGACCTAAGGATAACATTCACTAATTCCATATTGAACCTACAAAGCAATAAAAATTCATCTACAAAGGGGAAATTGAAGATCTTAAGTTTCTTACCTAGATCCATTTGCATCATTAAAGATTTAGGTTGACTCACTATTGACTATCACTCCAAATAAGATGTCACATATTGTTCTAATAATTTGATGAATGTTATAAGGAGTTAAAAAATTTGGGTTTAAATGTGAGAAAATAGCATAGCCTTATATATGTCAAAACCCTATATACATCAAAACCTTAAAAGCTAAAATCTTAAAAGGAAACAATAACCTACATATATCTAACTATAACATTTAAAGATAATCAATCCCTATTTAAACATAAATATGGAATTTAAAATTTTAAATAAATTCAAGTCCTAAAAGAATGGGGCATCTTTGAAATACAAAACCTAATTGTTTACTTCTAAGTCCAATGCTTCTTACATTTTGTAATCACATATCTCTAACTTTTAGTTCTTGTTGATATTTGAGTTATGTTTATGCATATTATTGATGTTTGAGTTATAGATATCCAATATAATGGCACCTGGTAGAAATAAAGGGAAGAAGGTGGCATGTATCGAAATTGTTCCTTACTCACAATAACTAGATCAATCGAATCCTAGCTAGCATCAGTAATTGACTTCTCCACCAATGAACCCAGTTAGCAATAGCCTCCATCTACCTCAACTAGTATTGAGGGATATGCAGGTTTATTATTCTTTAACACCACAAATAGACTTATTTATGCTTAAATATACATTTACATGTTTAATGTGTATTTTCTTATCATTATTGATTTGTTTTCAGGTTTCAATATCAACATCAGAAAAAGAGTAAGAGGTATAACTAAAGGTTGTGAGTTCCTTTAGAGGTATAACTAAAAGGTTGTGAGTTGCAACAAATGAATGTTACAATGAATAGCAAGTTGTTTATACATATTGATACCTTGCAAGGTCGTTTTGTAGACAAGATTCAATCAGTAAAACTGTCTACTGAGTTAGGGGTAATTGCCAGAACTAAATTGTCTCGCCTTAAGCATGTCAAGCAGTTGAAGGAAGATAACTTGCTAGATAATGCTTTGGATAAAGTTTCAGTAAAATTTTAATTTATTTAATTATATACAACATTGTTTTAATTATTTAAAGATTAATTTCTCTTTTATTTGTTGTTCACAGATAAAGCTCAATATCTTCAATATCGACAACCCTGATGTTTCAAACTGTGTGACTTCATTGTTGAAACAAAGGACCAGGGATTGTTGTTATCGACTACATCAATATTACAAATCTTTTCATTTGGATGAGGAGGCAAGGAAACATGTTCCCAAATAGATGTCTCTAGAAAATTGGAGTAAAATATGTGATTATTGGGCCACTACCAATGTTAAGATTTGTTTTCTTTCTTTTCACATTTGTTTCCATTAATCTTGTTACACAATTTAATGACTTTTTCTTTTCTTTATTTAGGAAAAGTGTGAGAAAGCCAAGGTTAATAGAGGATAAATGAAAACTTCTCAAAACCAAGGCTCTAAATCATTTGTTGTCTTGTGAAATGAATATGTAAGTTATTTGTTTATAAGTTATAATTATATCCGTAAATGCATTATTATTTATTATGTTTTGTTTTTTTCATAAAACATAGTTTGAAGGAACTATATAGACAACAGTGTAATAGGATCATACTTTACAAACTAACACACTATAAGGAAGGTGAAGGTTAGATGTCAAAAGAAGCGCACAATAATTATGTAAGTATAAAATTTTGTTTAAATTTTAAGTTTATTTATTTATATAGTACTAAATAATATTATTTGAATTGAATATTGATTTTTAAAAAAAACTAGAATAAGATATATGAGTTATTGCAAATATCAATGTTTGATGGAAATAAGCTGATAAAATATTGTAACACTAGTCAAAATAAACTAGACTTACTACTATAGCAGTGATGAGTCTAGGTTGATCCAATAGATAGTTTGTGTAAAGTTATTGAAATAAAAATAATTGGTATTTAGGTTTAGCGGGTTTTCATTTTAAAAATAAGAAAATAAAATAAAGTTAAACTATCTAACAAAAGCAATTTAAAGAAAACATGTAAAAAAATGATAAAAGTGGGAAATTTGGTAGGGACCCAATTCTTTGGTTCAATCTTGTCTCACACACTAATTAAACATATTTTATTGATTTGTTGTTCTTAAACCTCTCCTAGTAACTATTAATCGTGAGTTACTAATTAACCCAAGTTTTTCCTTAGATATTGTTTAATTAAGATTTAATTAAGATACGGTCATTAATTAAACCTAACTATCGAGTAACCTAAGATACAATCTCTAGATTCAATTAGGTAGTAGCATTATGAATTAGAAAAATCGACTAATCAAGGCAACAACCATATACGATGCATCATTTATCCTAGGTTATGTTATCCCTAATGATTACGAACAATTAGTTGCTGCAACAAATTTCAACATAATAATTACGAATTATATTGAATATTCTAACAATGGGTTTGTAATAAAACGATCCAGTGAACACATTAAAATCATCTTTTCAAAATATCCAAATTCATACAATTAGGATAACACAATCAATTTCTAAAGAGAGAAAGAAACAACAAATACAAAGAAGGAATGCTTAACCAGGTTGTCAACGTCGATGTCACCTCTGAACTAGCGTCTGGAAGCTACCCCTCCATGGGTCTGTCTAGGTTAAGAACTTTGCCTCTTCTCTTCATTAAATGTTGCTCGAGCCCCCACTACCGAAACACCTCTGAAGACCACCCCCTCTTCCATCTTAAAACCTTCTATTCTGTTCTTAAAACCTAAAAACCTCCAAAAAACTTGTTGCTTCTACATTTTATCTTTTGTACTCTCACTTTGTCCTCCTATGCTGCATTTTGGTCCATGGTGGCGCATCTACATTTCATTCTCTTGGTTATGCATTTTGTTGCTCCTTTCCTATCAATGTATGTATGTTTTATTCATGCTTTGGGCTGTTACGCTGTTCTTACTTATGTTGCCTCTTAGATTGCTATTTTGCTCCTACTAGCAGCCTCTTGCATCGTCGTTTTGGTCCAATGTTTTTTGGCTAGGTTGCTGACGTTTTCTTTATATGGTATTATTGTTTTGCTCCTTTTTTGGCTACTTCTTGGTTATCTTCTTTTGAACTGAATTTGTTTTCTTCTTGTTCTAATTTTTATCATTCTTACTTCATAAAGGCAAGTGAATATTAATCTTCAGGAAATATCCCAAATATCGTGATTTCAACTCACTTTAACTTATTTGCTTCCAAATTATGCCTAAAATCACATATGAGTTAAAGTGAGTATCTTAAACAATTTCATGTCATTAATTGTTGTGTGTTATGAAATAATTATACAATCAATTAAGCACATGTCAATTTCTCCCACACTTAGCTTTTGGTCGTCCTAGGGTAAAACATCAAAATTAAGCTCATAGACCCAAAAATATTTACTCAATTCCCATATGTTCCAAGAATATGTAATCATAAGTCAAGATGAATGACTTTCAAAAATCATAGCAAGAACTCAACATTCCAAACTTTTACTCATGATCAATTAATATTTAATAGTTTTAAAAATTGAGCAATCTAATGGTAGACTTGGAAAGCATGTTTAAACAAGATATGTTTATGGGTACACTCAACACCATTCATGATTATGTCATTCTATAACTTTGCATATCATTTCATTTCTCCACTACTAAAGTTCACATGTAAAATCATGAATCAATGGACTTTTCAAGGTTATAATATGGGCAAAGGTAAGGTGAGATGTATTCGGGTCAAGTAGCAAGAAAGTCATTAAAGCTAATGAAACAAAAGTAACACTCAATGAGATATCAAGTGCATGAGTTAACATTCATACAAAAATGTATACTGTTAGCTATGACGAATGCAACACTTATATTTAACAACTCAAATTCAAGTTCTCATATACTAACCAAATGAAGCATATACTAATCTGAAAGGATCACTCATACAATTGATGACAATACATTGAAACCACAGAGTGAACCTCAAAACCAACATTTACCTCATATCCAACATACTCAAATAACCTATTCAATACAACTTTAGGAGGATGCATTAATCAAAAACAACTTTTCAACGTATATGCACTTCCTCCTTGATACATTTATTTAAACTTTTTCTCTTCTTTTTCCTTTTTTCTTTTTCTTTTTCTTTTCTCTTTTTTTCTTTTGCTTCTTTTTTATAGACATTAAAAGAAACTACATTAATAAGGGAATTTCAATGATATGATATAAATAGCATCCCAACCATGATAACCAACCCACACATATGTATACCACCACATTTAGAATTTTGTATATCCACAAACTAATCAATCACAAATGTCCCACTAGATTTATGTCTTAGGTAGGACATTTGGTTAAGTTTAAAGCAGATAATTTGGTTTATACAAAAAGAGAGTTATAAAGCTCAAACGGGCTTATCAAGGAGAAAATCATGTCAATAGGATAGGTTATTTGGCTAATGTAGCTTATGAAGCAAAGAATGCTTAATCATCTCTATGTTAATGCATGTGATAACAATGTGGTCTCGAATAGAAAATCAAAGAAAAATTAGTATGTATAGATAATGAAGATCTCACATTATTAAAAGATAAGAGACTAATAGATGTGTCAGTCTATAAAGGCTCAAAATCTCACTGGCCTTGTCTACCACTAGTCACTACTCTTCTAAAGATAATGCATATTGACTAATCACAAGAGTAGATGTGCATGCTAAAGTTATGATGAAATTCTCTAGTCAATTTACACTATAATCATGAATATATAATCCTAGAAGCAACAAAAATGAGAAATTGTTTATTTGTTTGTTTTATTCTTTCTCTCAGTTTGATTGAAAACTTAAAAACAAGTAAAAACAAAAAAAACTAAAAACATATATGCATACAAAAACTAAATGCGAAAATTTAAAGAAAAGAAATTAACTTCCCTTGCGTTACCTCCTAAGAAATGCCTTTGTTTAGTGTCGCTAGCTTGACTCCATACTTCTCCTCACGTTACAAAATTATGATCTTCTATTTGGCAGATGTGGCTCTTCCACATGAGGTTCTTCTGGATAGGGCCTTAGTTGATAATCAATTCCATTCAACATCTTCCCTATCCTCAAACTTTTAATCTCTACTGAGTCCATGCACTATGGAAAGATCTCAAATGTTTCTTCACCTTTTTCTTCCTCATTTAATTCCTCTAACCTGATAGGTAAAAGTAAAGAGTCATTCTTAACAACAAAATGAAACTCAATATTTACCTTCGAGATAAAAGATATAGCTTTTTCTGCCTCGAGCTCCTCCTCAACTTCTTCCATGTAAGCAATTTCTTGAGTATTGCTCTCAAAATTCTCAAGCTTCTCATCACTCTATAAGGTTTATGCACTAACATCCATTATTATGGACACCTCAGGTTAATATGGTTGCTCTTTTCCCATTTGTGGTTCTAGGCAGTCAATCCTCCCTACCATCTCACTCATTTGGCTTGCCATGTTCTGGAGTCTAAACGTTGTATCTTGATGGACTTGCATCAATTCCTGTAAGAATTGCTGCTATAAATCCTACTAAAATTGCAAAGTATTAGCCTTCATAATATTGACCAATTCTTTCAAAGATGTACCTAATTTTGGTTGACTCTCCACATTTTGGATGTTATACCTTATATAATGCCAAACTTGACATCCATCCTACTGGAATTGTTGTACACCCTGTTACAATTGGAAAGTATTAGCATTCACAATATTAATCGATTCTTCCAAAGCTGTACCTGAGTTTTGCTGGCTCTCACAATTTTAGAAACTAGACCAAAATTGTCTTTCATTCTGCTGGAATTATTGGATATCCTGTTAGGTCTGTTGTATACCCTCTTGAATCTACTGCATACCCTATTGAAATTGAAGATTGTTTGCAATATAAATCTTGATATAGTCGTTCAGAGGTGTACCTGAGTTGTAATAAGAAGCTTCTGGTTCATACAAGAATTGTTGTGCATCTTGCATACTATTAATGATGTAAACTATAACTAATATTAGGTTGATTGATCCAAATTTGGTTATAAGATTAAGAATACAAGTTATAAAAGAAATTACTTCAGTCCATGCAATTTTTTTAACACAAGAAGCAATAAAAAAAGTAAACAAATCATGAAATAAATGGAAAATTAAAACAAACAAATATGTACAGAACATTAATTAAAATTACAAACAAAAACTAAAACACCGCATTCCCTGGTAATGATGCCAAAATTGATAGCGCGTCATAACATTAGTCAAAATAAACTAGACCTACTACTGTAGCAGTGGTGAGTCTATGTCAATCCCATAGAGTGTGTGTAAAGTTATTGAAATGAAAATAATTGGTATTTAGGTTTAGGGGGTTTTGGTTTTAAAAATAAGAAAATAAAATAAAGCTAAACTAACTAACAAAAGCAAAAACATGCAAGAAAAATAAAAATTGGGAATTCGATAGGGATCCAATTCTTTGGTTCAATCTCAGCCTACACCATAATTAAACATAGATCATTGATTTTTTATTCTCAAGCCTCTTTTAGCACCTATTAATCGTGGGTTACTAATTAACTAGAATTTTCCTTTAAGTATTGTTTAATTAAGATACGATCGTTAATTAAACCTAACTATAGAGTAGCCTAGGATACGATATCTAAATTCAATTGGGTAGTAGCATTACGAATTAGAAAAATCGATTAATTAAGGCAACAACCACATAGGATGTTTCATTTAACCTAGGTTAAATTATCCCTAATGATTACGTACCATTAGTTGCTACAAATGAATTTCAACATAACAATTACATATTATATTGAATATTCTAGCAATGGGTTTGTAATAAAAATGATCCAATGAATGCATTAAAATCATCTTTTCATAATACCCAAATCCATACAAATAGGATACAACAAATACAAAGAAGGAATGCTTAATCAGGTTATCGATGTTGTTGTCACCTCTGAACCGACGTCGAGAAGCTACTCCTCCATAGGTCTCTCCAGTTGAGAGCTTTGCCCCTTCTCTTAATTAAAATCAAGAGCTCCCTAGATTTTTCTTTAGCCCCCACTACCGAAACACCTTTGAAGACTGCCCCCTCTTCTATCGTAAAACCTTTTGTTCTATTCTTAAAACCCCAAAAAACCTCCCAAAAAAACTTGTTGCTTCTACATTTTATCTTTTTGCCAATGAGCGTTATGCCCACGACAACGGTTCATCTCTCCTAGTACCTAGCATTTTGCTCTCACTTTGTCCTCCTATGCTTCATGTTGGTCCATGGTTGTGTGTTTGCATTTCATTCTCTTAGTTGTGCGTTTTGCTGCTCCATGCCTATCAACATCTGCATTACACGTCGTTTTATTCATATTTTGGGTTGCTACGTTGCTTCTTAGCTATTTTGGGTTGCAACCTCTTACATTATCATTTTGGTCCAACCTTTCTTAGCTAGGTTACTGACATTTTCTTCATATGTTGTTGTCGTTTTTCTATTTTTCCAGCTATTTCTTAGTTGTCTTCTTTTGGACTAAATTTGTTTCTTCTTATTCTAATCTTTCTTATTCTTACACCATGAAGGCAAGTAAGTATTAATCTTTAGGAAATGGCCCAAATATCGTGCTTTTGACTCACTTTGACTTCTTTTGTTGGGCGCCGTTTCCGGAACCCAACTCTTAAACTAAACCATGTGACGTGAACGCATTCTAATGAGGTCTCCTTAACCATCATCGATTTTTTTTTTATATAGCTTCCAATCATTTTCCTCACAATTTGTCCAATGGTGTGCCCACTTAACTTAATCACCATATT
>JANVCQ010000230.1:10241308-10254772 GCA_025531925.1 Erythroxylum plowmanianum
TGCTTGCAACTTCTTTGTTTGGCCTCCGATTCACTCAATTTTTGAAGCATGAGTTTTCTAAGAAAAATTTTCTACCCTTTTTAGGTAAAGTGAGAGTGTCGGGTTTTAGTCAGACTTTACGGATAAGTTTAAAACAAGTTAATTATGTGACGGTTATAGATATAAATCCATTTTTGGGCAATTTTGTGATCTATTGATATCCGATTGAGGCGATTTCTGTTCTATTTAACCAAGAGATATCGAAATTCATTTTAGCTTAAGAATCGGATTTATTTGTGGGCCCTTAACAGATCAATTTTACTTGAGGATAATTAGGGTGAATTTATCAGGTTTTGTTTGGATGACATTACATTGAGTTCGATTCGAGGTTTTCTTGTGTGGTGAGGAATCTCTCCCTCGTGGGATGCGCGTCCAGATGTCACGTAGGAAGTCAGATCCGCGACTCACTGGGGAGGGGTTCCAACATGTAAGCCTCGTAAACGCTTGTAACAGTATGCCTTGTAGATCTGTGTTCTTTAAGAGAGAGAAAAAGGTAGAGAATTAAACAAACAAGAAATATAAATGTAGGAAGAGGAGACCTCGGAGGCGATCGATGGCGTAGACTCGAACCAACTACTAAGTATATCATTTACAATTAGAACTAAAACATTGTGTTAGACAAAAATTTATAGTAAGAACTATCCAGGATGCTCAGAAATTAAGAGCCATTTTACTAGAAATAGGATTTGACCCATTTAATCATTTTTCAACCATAAAACTGTGATGCAATACTTGAAATCTAAAAACCCAAACTTCCCCTCTCTTTTGTTTTTGATTCACCGTCCTAAAATGATTAAATAACATCAGCTACACTCTACATGCTAAAGCTGCAAAATCTTCATTTCACCAAATCAAGCACAAGCAAACCATTCTTGAGTGTTAAAAGTTCTTTGTACCCACCTAACTAAGAAAAATTGCATCTTCATGTGTTCCACAAACAAAGAAATTTCACCCAAAAACCTAGCACCCTAAGATTCTCAAACCCATGTTTGTAACTTAATCACCTATCACCTGAACATTCTCTAGAAAACCTAATCACAACATATATATAACAGTTAAGGACTTGAAAACAAAATAGAAAGAGATTGAGCCCAAACCAGAGGAGGAAAACCGAAGTGATTGTCTTTTTCTAGGAACTCCGACAATCGAAGTGACCAATCCATCGAAATGACACTGTATTGTTTCCACCTTTTGTCGCCTTAAATCGCTTCCAGTCCCGAATTTGAGGTTAACAACATATAAACACTAAATACAACATATAAACACTAAATACTTTAAACCTGTAGCGTAGCTTTTCCTCGCAAATATAACAATCACTCAAACAAATACACATGAAATACTCAACAGTTTCCCCTCTTTTAGTTCCTACCTCCCCAAAAAGCCCACTGCTTTCCCCAACATGAATAAGCACATAAAAGCAGTTCACATAACCAAGTAGAACTACACAAACCCAGAAAGCTCCAAACTTTCCTCTAACAAGCACACCCAAATATCAAATTACCTCATCGCGACCAGTAAGTGTAACCTTCTTCTTCTCGAACACCGAGGTCTCAAAGTCTACCGAAGTGTTGGAGGAAGGAACGGCGACCATATTAATGGTGAGCTAGGATCTGCATTTGGACTTTGAGAAATTTCGCCTCGAGACGGGATTGACAGGGAAAAGGAACAAATTGTCATTGACTGTACATTATTTTCAATAAAACACTTGAAACAATGAACTAACTCGTATTCCCGCATAAAGTAAAGAAGACCCATTTTTTTAGATGAAACACAGCAACTCGATAAGAATATACATAAAAGCATAGTCACTTGTTTTTAGTTATCAAGTTAAACAGAACATAGAACACGAGATTACAACTTTCGATAAAAATTAATATATTGAAATTTCTCAAAAAACCATTATGTGGAACTAGCATAAACATTGCTCTCATTTCCTTAAACCTAACAATTAATTCAATTCAAAAGTAAAGAAAACATATTTACCATCTACAACTCAGAAGCGACATTTTAAAAACAATAACATTGGACAGATAAAGAAGAGAAACAATCGGTACAGCCAAGTGAGCAGTCAAGATTGAAGCTTTGAAATGAATTAGAGGCTTCGGGGAGAAAAATAAGTTTACCTGATTAGAAGAGAGTGCCCTAGATTTGGGGATGCAGAGAAATTTAGAAAAAGAAGGAAAGTACTTAAATTTACTCACGGAAGATGACACGAAGGCGGTGAGAAGATGGGAGACATTCAAACGACTGACTTTTTCCTCGCTTAGTATTCTGAAAACACCCCAATAGAGACTTCATTAGGTAATTTGTCTTCTCTGGGAATAAAGGGTTTACGAGGAAAATGTGACAAAAGAGTGAAAAGTTGTCTAAAATTAGCTGGCAAATCATTTTTCTTTAGCGACCCTTCGTTTGCATTACTTTTTCCACTTTGTTATTATTATTGTTTCTATAGTATAGTTCCACATCCTTTGCGAACAACTGCTTCGATAGAAGAAGTTATAACCCAAGTAGTTAGCACACTTTTCTACAGCTATATAAAAATTAGTATTAGCTGCTAGCGTCACGTATTTTTTTATGCCTGGTAAGCTGGAGATGTTCAATGTTTCTACATATGTATGGGTTCTACCAAGTGGAATCTCTTTTTTTTTGTTATCTTTAAAACCAAAATTGCTTATACATGTCTTAAAATATGTTAAGGTGGTCACTCAACACATACATTTATAATTAAAGGGAATGAATGGAGACTATGAAAATCTTTTCCTGATGATTTCTAGTTTTCATTTTTTAATTTTGATTTATATTTTTAATCTCTTAGATAATATTAAATTTATTTTATTTTGTTTAAATAGATAATTATATAAGTTAAAGTTTTGAAACTAGTACTTATTTATTAATATATATACACACACAATATATTAAAACTAATGTTATTATTTAGAACTAAATATTTTAAACAAATATTTTTAAAGTTTGTAATTTTAATTTTTTTAACTATTTTAAATTTAATATGTATTGATTAAGTGATTCTTAAATTTTCAATAAATCATAAATTAAATTATATTCATAATTTTATATAATAAATATTAAATAATTAAATAATATATTTATTTAATCATAAATCATATTACGACAAAAAATCAAAATTAATTTTTACGATTTTTCTCAGTTATGAAAATATAAAAATAAAATAAAAGTTTTATAAATTCAATCAAATAATTTTTTCAAATTTTAAATCAGAAACTAAAAAAACTAAAATGAAAGTGGAGACAACAAACTTTAAATTTATGATCTTTTATACCAAACTCGCAATACCTATTTTTGATTTTAAAAAAATTTTAACTCTAAAAATTATACTAAAATATAGCTTAGACTTTAATATTTTATAATGCTTAAATTTTTCAATATTTTAAAACTATCGGAGGATTGGCCTTGTACTTGTTCATATTGTAAATGGTCAATGAGATTAAATTTTAGGGATGTCAATTTTAACCCGGCTCAATTCGATCTAGCATAATTTTGACCCATTTCGATAACAAAGAAATAGCTTAGTACCCTAATCCCTAAAAGAGATATGAATTGTAATCAATTACCTACGGAAAGTCGCTACTAAGAACAAGACTAAGAAGAGGAGTCCCTTGGATCTTCGCAAGCGTCACCTTTGAAATATTAAAAGCATCCTCCTTAATTGAGTAACAGATCAAAGATTCAAGAAAGGCAAAATTAGTTTAACCCTAAATCGTCTAAAGACGCCTTTTGTAAACGTTGTTGTTTTTCAGTTATTTTCGTGTATCAAGTCAGCCAAATGGGCTACGCACGAGGGATAGCCATCCAGATTGTAACATCCCGTTATCCTAGTAAAGGCAAAATTAATAGATGAGAGAAAGTGCTGAGGAAGTAGGAAACACATTCCATGCTCATGCATAATATGGCATACAGATACATATTGAATAGTAAATGTTCCTGCACATAAAAATAATTGTACATGCATTCATTGACAACTTCCGGCTATGATTGTTTTTTAATGTGATTTTATCAAAAATGAGAAGTAGAGGGAGTTGAAAGAGTGATCTGGAAATGTTCACTGAGTGTGCTTCGGTTTGTTAGCCATGACTTGTTCTCCAGTTATCCATATGTGATGATTTTGGATTGGGATTAAACTAGGAACCTATGGCTACATTTCTGATGAAGACATCGAATTTAAATTCGATCTTTAAGAATCTCAAAGTTTGTCATAAAGTTGAGAATTGGGTGCAGTACATTGAATGAATGTAGAAAATTCATGTTTTGTATTCGAGAGAAAATCTGGATTAATCTAGGCTTGATTAGAGAAATTTGTCTTCTCAAAAGTTGTAGGAATTTCTTTTATCTTTCCAATGACATATAGTGTAGAAATTTTGGACGTCTGAGCTGAAAGTTAGGGTCCTTGTAAGCGAAGATATTTCTTCTGCATTTTGCTTCTTCTATGATGACGTCATTGATGATGTCATCTTCTTCTGTGTTTTGTATCGCCTGAGTTTTGCTATCTTCTGCCTTTTTCGCTCCTTCTATATTTTGCTTCTTCTGTGATGACATCATTGATGACGTCATCTTCTTCTATGTTTTGTATCGTCTGAGTTTTGCTATCTTCTACCTTTTTCACTCCTTCTGTATTTTGCTTCTTCTATGATGACGTCATTGATGATGTCATCTTCTTTTGTGTTTTGTATGATTTGAGTTTTGCTATCTTCTGCCTTTTTCGCTCCTTCCGTATGTTGCTTCTTCTGTGATGACATCATTGATGACGTCATCTTCTTCTGTGTTTTGTATCGTCTGAGTTTTGCTATCTTCTGCCTTTTTTGCTCCTTCTGTATTTTACTTCTTCTGTGATGACGTCATTGATGTCATCATCTTCTTCTATGTTCTGTATCATCTGAGTTTTGCTATCTTCTGCCTTTTTCACTCCTTCTGTATTTTGCTTCTTATGTGATGATGTCATCTTCTTCTGTGTTTTGTATCGTCTATGTTCATGAACTTCTTCTATGTTACTATTCATGAACTTCTTTTGTGTTACTGTTCATGAACTCCTTCAGTGTTTTGCTCCTTCTATGTTTTGCTCCTTCTGGGTTTTGCTTCTTCTGTGTTTTACTGATGCGTCTTCTTCTATGTTTTGCTGAACCTTCTTCTTCTGTGTTTTGCTGACGCGTCTTCTTCTGTATCTTGCTGACGTGTCTTCCTCTGTGTTTTGTTTCTTCTAGGTTTTACATCTTCTGTGTTTTGCCTCTTTTGAGTTCGCTTCTTCTGTGTTTTTTTGTCTGCCCATAACTTCTTCTCTAGATACCCAAATGAATTGATTCTTGAACCATGGGACTCGTAAGACATTACCCTACATCTCCACCTAAAAATCTCAATCAACTGAAATGAATTGAGAAAGATTGAGTGAGAAACGTGGAACGGGTATAGTGAGTATACTCTTGAAATTATGAACCGATGTTATTTCATTAAACAACACTTTAGTATTTGGAGTATATCTAGACCTGTAGGATTCCAAATGAGACGATTGTTATTTTGGAATGAACTAGGGTTATAGGCCTACAAATTGTCTCAGAAGTATAATTGTGATTCAGTCTATAAGATATTTAAGTTCTAAAAAGTTGGGCATAGTACACTGTTTCAGAATATGATAATCTAAAAATATTTTACGCACATCTTCCGAAGTACTGAACCAAATTAAGTGATTTTGTTATCAATGGAAAGATCTAGAAATGGATAAGTGGTTAAGAATTGGACAGGTGTCGTAGTTAAAGTGGAGTTTTAAATAACCTTAGAGGAGAAGTCACAGTACTTGCCTTCATTTCTTTCTCTCAAAACTTCTTTCTCTAGAGCTCCTCCAACCTAGAGCTTTTCATCAAATATTCACCGAAGTTAAACCTTGCATTTCTCCGTTTTCGTCACTTCCACTCTAATATTTCTTTCTTCTCTTCCAAGAAAAGACCGAACCCCCTGTCAACCTTCAAGATGAGGTACGTGGGCTACTTAAGAAACTAGGGTTCACGTGATTTGAAGATGCTAGGGCTTTGTGGTGATTGTAGGTTTTGGAGCTTCAAACAAGTAAGCTTATTATGATTATGTAGTTTTGCATGAAATGAAGCATGCATCGTTGGTTTACTGATAAAGGGTTAAGAATAGTGATATTCTTATTTTCTGGAAATGAGTGAGGAGATTTAGTGTGCCACACATGGTGATTTTCTTTGGATTTGATGACTGAAATATTATGGGGTAGGGTTAAATCAGTTTTGGGGTTGAAAGATCAATGAAAGTGGGTAATGATGTGAAAGAACGATTAAAGTGAAAGTTAGAGGAAATATTAAACTTTAAGCAAAAAGTTGATAATGATATATATACATAGTTATATACTATGTTTTCCTATTAACTAGTCACATATGGGATTATATTGGTAAATTAGTGAATGAGTTATTGATATCAAAGTATCAAAGGATTGAGGTTCTAGTTTACAGAACTGATGAGTGATTAAGTTATGAAATGAGAATGTGCATAAGATATGAAGTTCGTTAAGTACCCAGGATTGTCATTGAGCATGCATTTTACATAGTCCATATAGCTATTTGTGCATAAATGAGTTATGTAACGTGTGTGTGAATTATGTATTGCATAAATGGGTTGTGCAGGTCAAGTGTCCGCATTCAGGTATTTTCATAATTTGAAAGCAAATGTTAATCTAGAGCGTACTGTGAGTAGACCGAGATGATCTCACTTTATTGTTTGTTATTTGAATTTTTGTATTATTTGACTACTAAAGGATTTTGAAAAATGTGATTGAATATGTTAGTTTTCGGCCAGGAGGTCCGATGATTGTGATGGTTGATTTGGATATTGAAGTGTTACGTAAATGTGAATTGGATGAACTAAATGTATTGAAGTGATTGCTAAGTGTTTTCGAAATGTGTAATTGCATGCATGTGAAAGTGTGAATTCTCAACTATATGTTGAATGTCGAACTTCGGTCTGATGATAAGCAAATATGATTGAATAAGAGCATGCAAATTCATTTCATGAATGCATGAAATATAATGGCTGTTGTGACCAGAGTAGCCATCGATCAGAGCTTAAAGCTCAACGAGTGAAAAAGAGCCTCGAGCTCAAAAGTAATTCAGAGCCTTAGGCTCGACGTTTAATGAGCCCCATATAGAACAGTTATCAATGAGCCCTATATGAGATAGTTATCAATGAGTCCTATATGGGATAGTTATCAATGAGCTCATTAAGGGACAGTTTAGACACTCGGTCACAATAAATTAACAAATGAAAAGTGGGACTCATGTGCACTGCATATGCATAATTGAGTGATTTAATTGTTTTAAATGTGAAGTGTGAAATGTATAATGATGTGAATTATGTGTTATGTAATTGGGTGAGTCATCGATGATGGTCACTCATTGAGTTTGCAAAACTCACCCAAAATTTGCAAATATTTTTCAAGATTGGAATAATACCCCGTTAGGCAAACGGGAGTATACTTACTGCATGCAAAGGAAAGATAGAGGTCGGGATCAGTTCACGTTTGCATTCTTATTTCTTGTATTTATATTAGATTGTGATTTCAGTAATGATTGTATCAACTTTCCAAATTGGAAATGTTAGCAAATGTTTTTGAAGTGTAATGAAATTATGACTACAAGTCTTCTGTTTTTGTAATGGGCCCAAATGGCATTGAAATTTTATTGACTTTATTGTGCGGATTAAAAATGTTTATGAATGAAATGGGCCCAATTTGAGTATCGATTTTCACATAAAATGTTTGTGATTCAAAAAAAACTTTATACCAATTTATGAATGTGTTAAGTGTTTTAGCACGTCACCCTCGCGAGACACGGACTCGGATATCACCATTAATGTCGGATTCGGGTCATGCAGGAGTGGGGTGCTACATAGATGTAACTTCTCCAATTTTTAATGAAATTATTTAATTTCTCAAAAAAAACTTTTGTAACAAAAAGTTGATCAAGTGACAATAAAAATTTTTGTCACTAAAATTACAAATAATAGTGAGCATAGTGATAGTTTGGTTATTGTGACAATATTAAGTAGATACTAATTCATTGAATTTTTATTGACAAAAGTTTTCATCATAACAAATATATAGGCTTTTAATAACAAAACTTAGTGATAAAAGACATTTCTACAATATTAATATGTTAATAGTGACAATTTAATTGTGAAGGTACTAAATTGTCACAATTCTCATTGTATTAGTGACACAAAAATAAATCATCACAATTAATCCAAATCATGGTATCAATCAATATTAATAGTATTAAATTTTATTTTATCTAAGTTTTGTCACTAAAAGCTTATGAAATTTGGCGCCAAAATAATTTTGACGGTAATTAATTGTAATTGTGACAAAACATATGTTGGTAACTAATATTTTACTTATTATGACGAAAACTTTTGTCAATAAATATTCAATTAATTAGTGTCTACTTAATTTTGTCACAATCACCAAACTATAACTATGGTCACTACCATTTGTAATTTAGTAACAATTTTTTTGTGCCTAAGTATTATTTCATCATAGATACGAGGTTTGTTGTGATAAAACAATTAATTAATCCAAGTGATGGTATCAATCAATTGTTTTATCACAACAAATCTCGTATCTGTGATGAAATAATACTTAGGCGCAAAAAAATTGTTACTAAATTACAAATGGTAATGACCATAGTTATAGTTTGGTGATTGTGACAATATTAAGTAGACACTAATTAATTGAATATTTATTGACAAAAGTTTTCATCACAATAAGTAAAATATTAGTTACCAACATATGTTTTATCACAATTACAATTAATTGTCGCCAAAATTATTTTGCCGCCAAATTTCATAGACTTTAGTGACAAAACCTAGTGATAAAATAAATTTTAATACTATTAATATATTAATAGTGGCAATTTAATTGTGAAAGATACTAAATTGCCACAATTACCATTGTATTAGTGACAAAAATATAAAACATCACAAATAATCTAAACAATAGTGTCAATCAATTGTCTTGGCACTAAAAAATATCGTATTTGTGATAACAAAAATAGTTAGTCACAAAAAATTGTCATTAAATTACAAATAGTTGTGACCGTAGTTATAGTTCAGTTATTGTGACAATATGAAATAGACATTAATTAATTAAATATTTATTGACAAAATTTTTTGTCACAACAAGTAAAATATTGTATGACAATTAACTGTTTCGTAACAAAAAGAAAAAATATTAGTAATCAAACTATGTTTTGTCACAACAAATAGAAAATATTAGTTACTAACATATGTTTTGTCACAATCACAATTTATTTTGCATAGGCTTTTAATGACAAAACTTAGTGATAAAAGAAATTTTGACACTATTAATATATTAATAGTGACAACTTAATTGTGAAAGATACTAAATTATCACAATTACTATTGTATTAGTGACAAAAAAATAAATCATCACAGTTAATACAAACAATAGTGTCAATCAATTATCTTGTCATAAAAAACCTCGTATTTGTGACGAAACAATAGTTAGTCACAAAAAAATTGTCACTAAATGTCTTAACTCTTATAGTGTCCCTTTATTGATGAAATGTATATCTAGAAGAAGATAATATGGATCTTATTGTTATTTCTTTTTCTAAGTTTTATAACGGAAAGCAAGTTTCTTAGGGTTCTAAGAGAGCAAGCAATGACGATTGCATTGACCATCTTTAATATTTGTTGGATTTGTCTATCGTTATGCTTCTATCAAATCCTTATATAGGATAATCATAAGCCTAGAATGGAGAATCAATGACACCTTAACCCTAATATGAAAGAAGTTGCACGCTCTAAGGTAATTAAACTCTTAAATATAGGAATCATATACCTTATCTTTGATAGTTCTTGGATGAGTTCTATGCAGGTGGTACTAAAGAAAGGTGGCATAACTGTCATAACTAATAAGAAGGATAAGTTTATCCATATTAGGATTGTTACTAGAAGGAAAGTGTGCATTGATTATAGAAAGTTGAATGTTGCCACTCAAAAAGATTGCTTCTTTTTACTGTTTGTTAATCAGATGTTGGAAAGATAGGTAAGATATGAATTTTACTATTTTCTAAAATGGATACTTGGGATGTAATAAAAATCCCTATTGCATTAGAAGATCAAGAAAAAATTTTGTTTACATATTCTTGTGGTATGTTAGCTTGCTAAAGAATTCCTTTTAGATTATGTAACATTCTAACCACTTTCCAACCGTATATGATGGCGATTTTCTCAATCATTGTGGAAAAATCAATCAAAAGGTATTCATGGATGATTTTTTTACTTTTTTAGATCTTCTTTTTATTTTTGATTGCTCAATCTAAAATAGGTGTTGCAACAACTTGAAGACATTAGTTTGGTGCTTAATTAGGAAAATATCATTTTAAGGTACAAGAAGGAATTATATTGGGATATAAAAAATCTAAAATATGAGATTAAGATGGATAGAGCTAAAGTGAAAGTAATAGAAAGATTTCTACCATTGACTTTAGTTCACGTAGTCAGGAGTTTCTTTGGACACATTAGATTCTATTGGCATTTTATAAAATATTTCTTTAAAATTCCTCAATCTTTATGTCACTTATTATAAAAAAAATATGTTCCTTTTGAATTAACTAATGATTGCCTTATTGCTTTTAATAGGTTGAAGGAGCTAACTTCAACTCTTATCTGGCTAAACCCAATTGAAACCTCCCCTTTGAACTGAGGTGTGATGCTAATGACTATATACTAGGTATGGTATTAGGCCAAAGTAGGATATAAAACTTCATATTATTTATTATACCAGTAAGGTTCTTAATGAAGCTTATATTAACTATACTACCACTTAGATAGACGTTCTAGTTGTCAATTTTTTAAAAAAAAGTTTATATCTTAATTTGTTAGCTCAAAAGTGAACAAATATATCAATCGTTCAATCTTGAGATAGCTATTATCTAAAAATGATGCCAAGCTAAGACTAATTCATTAGATTCATCTTTTTGCATGAATCTGACTTGGAAATTCAAGACAAGAAAGGGTTAAAAATTTTAGTAATAGATCACTTGC
This sequence comes from Erythroxylum plowmanianum, assembly GCA_025531925.1. Lineage (NCBI taxonomy): Eukaryota > Viridiplantae > Streptophyta > Magnoliopsida > Malpighiales > Erythroxylaceae > Erythroxylum > Erythroxylum plowmanianum. Next base: position 10,252,454 of record JANVCQ010000230.1, read on the forward strand.
CAAGAATAGACCAAGGAAACTATCTAGATGAGGAACCCATCGACAAGAAACTTATGAAAAGTGACTTTGGGCTATCTGATTACAATGAAGCCCTTGATCTACTAATTTTTGAATTTTCTTGTGGTAGGAATTGTCCCAAAAGACTTCCCACCACTTGCAACAAAAATTTCTCTAATGGGATGATCCCATTATATTCCAAAGACATTCTGATAAGATTATATGACATATGCACTTGAAAAGAAGATTAGACAAATTTTATATAAATGTCACTCATTACCCTTATATAAGTGTCACTCATTACCCTATAACAAACATTATAGTGTTGATAAGACTGTTGCTAAAGTCTTGCAATATGTATTTTATTGGCCTATGTTGTTCAAAGATGTCAAAAGCTTTGTGTTATATATAACTAATGCCAAAAGTTAGGAAATATTAGTAGATGACATGAGATGCCTCAAAATATAATTCTAAAACTAGAGATATTTGATGTAAGAGGCATATATTTTAAAAGATCATATCATTCTTTGTATGAAAATATTTACCTCTTGGTAGTTTTCTACTGTGTTTCAAAGTGAATAGAGGTATTAACTTTATCCATTAATAATTATGCTAATACAGTTAAATTCATGAGAAGGAACATCTTCTCATGTTTTGGTGTATCTCGAGTTATCATTGGTAACAATATAATCTAGTTTAAGAATTATAAATTTAGGTCTCTTTTGAAGAAGAATGATTGTATCCTCAAAATATCAACAACTTATCATCCTCAAAGATGTGAACAAGTTGAGGTATCTAACTGGGAGATTAATTTTGAAGAAAATGGTTTAGATTTCTAAAAAGAATTAGAGATTGAAACTTGATGATGCTCTTTAGGCTTATAGGATAACTTTCAATAATCCTTAAAGGTACCCTTTATAGAATGGCATTTGGCAAATCTTATCACTTTCTAATGGCATTTGGCAAATCTTATCACCTTCTAGTTAAGAATAAGCATAAGCCTTTATAGGCCATAAGGAAACTCAACTATTACCTTAATTTAGTTTATGAAAAGAGGTTGCTCCAATTAAATAAGTTAGATGGGTTACAAAGAGATTCTTTCAAGAATTCCAAATCTACAAGCAAAGGTTAAAGACATTTCATGATAAAAAATATACTAAGGAGAGAATTTAAAGTGTAAAAGAAGTTTTAAATTATTTTCAAGAAAATTGAAGTTGAGATGATATAGGATGTTCGTTGTAACAAAGCTATAATTGTATAATAATATTAAAATTGAAGGTATAAAGGAGTGGTCATTCATGGTCAATAGGAAGTAATTAAAGCATTATTTTAAGAGTGATATATTTTTTTCATCAATACTTGACACAATTCAATTTAACTACAAAACTTATAAAAAAGTGCTTATTGGGAAGCATGTAAATGTTCTAAACTTAAATTCTTCTATTTTATTAGTTTGCTACTGAACAATTATTTGTTAAAGTATGAAATATACCATATTTTATGACCCAAAGGTCATAAGGACGAGATGTAGTAAGAAGAAGACAGAAGAAATCAATTTTAAGCATTAATTTAGGGTTACTTAGAATAACCAATGCTAGTTTACAAAGAGAGATATGCATCGATGATGAACAGAGTAAGAGAGTGTCTAGACATAGAACCAGATTGATGTCAATAGTAAAGTATGTCCAATATAGATCTTAAGCATAAGGAAAACTCTAAATGAGTATAACAAAACCAACAATGGTTAAAAAGAGTGTTAGACATTAGTCTTGATTAGGAATCCAACAGTCTAAAGGCCAAACTTGAACCTACCATTGCCTCAATAACTCTTGCATGCATTCATTAGTTAGGTTTAGGATGTTTATAATGTTTTTGCTTAAGTGTTATGTCAACTAATTTTTACTTTTGCTTTAGTTCCATAACTTAAGAATATCAAAAACTTATAGTATATGTTGGATTCTATTAGTTATCACCTTTCTTTGATGTTTAGTATTGTGCAAATTATGAGTATAAAAAAGTACTTCATGAGAAAAATATCTATTTCAACTATCAAGGTTTCAAGGGAGTTTTCTGAAAATATTTTGTAGTACTTAACTCATAATGCACAATATTGAGTACAATATTGTTCTAACTCTGATTGCGGAATTGAGTTAAACTAATTGCCTGAGATTTTCAATATTTTTTGTGTTTTTAGTTGGCTTTAGGTTGTATGTTGAAGAACTCATGGGTATTTTAAGTTGATAACATTGTTGGACCAATGGTGGTTGACAAATTAAATCCTACTTATGTTTTGATAATAATAAAATGTATAGAATTGATTAA
>JANVCQ010000230.1:10254872-10266272 GCA_025531925.1 Erythroxylum plowmanianum
CACCGAACCTCTATAAAAACAGTGTTTGCTCTTCTTCCCAACTCTTTACATTTAAATTTGTTTAAATTGTTTTTGTGCGAATTAACTTCTGTTTTTATTGTCGAATTTTACAAAAAGCTTTAAAGATCTATTCAACCCCCCTTCTAGATCGTTTACAAACATGAGTATATATATATATGATTTCGAGTTGAGAATGATTGTAAGAATTAGATGCATAATATAATTAAGTGAATTATATGAAAAATTTTGACTTTGTGAATGCTAAGAAATTGAATTTGTTTAGTTCTTTGATTTAACTTGAGCTTTCATATTTCTTTCTTTCTTATATGGATTTAATCTTAGCATTTTAAATTTCTAGAAATTGATTTTCATTTTTTTAAGATTACATGTTAGATGTGTATAAGTATTAAAATGATAAAGGCACTTAGTATTGAATTTGAGCCAAATGGCCTACCATTTTACATTAATCCATTAATGAGCCCATTTAAGCTTATTATGAAATTTTAGACTTTTTCTAGGTAACCATTTCTTAAATAATCTTGAACCTAAAAAAAGAACAAGTATGTACTTTCCATTAATTATCAGTAGCTTTTAATTGTGTTTCTGAAGTTTTTTTACAATGTGATGTAAGAAAGTAAGCATGGGAGAATGAGTAAAGTGTACAAAAGTTGCAATATAAAAGGGAAACCTTTTTTTAAATGTAATATAAAAGGGGAATCTTGTGCTAATAAAAAAAAGGAAAACCAATAATAAAGTGTTAAAAATTGACTGATATGGATTCTTGTATTTTAAAGTACGAAAGAAAAGGGGTAAATGCAAGAAAATGAGGAGCTAGAGGAATAATATTTTATTTATTTTCTATGGATTTATTTGTCATTGCTCTACTAATTGTGAATGTGTTTATTTTCCTTATTCCCTTTCCGTGATTGACTTGTTTAACATTTGGCCCCATTATAATCCTATTTAAGTTCTTTTGATTTTTTTCATGTACATATCTATTTAAGTAGTGGAGATTAGAGGGCTTCAAGCCTAGGGTAAGTTCACATTCATATGAAGACAAAGAGAGGACCTCACTTAAATTTTAAACGCTTGTGTGAACTAGTGATATCTTGTAAGAAAATGTCAAATGGAAATGTTTGAACTTGACAATAGAGGTATAATAGTGTTTGTAATGTCATGTTTGTATGGTGATTTATTCAAGTGTTTTAAGTTTTACAATTCAACTGAGACTTGAATTTGTATATCTTGTGTTGTTAACGATGGAGCTAACTAATAAGCTTAGGTTAATATTAATGGGTAGAATTTAAGTCAACTCTTCATAGCTTTAGCTTACCTTGAGCACATTGGCTCCTAAACAAATGGAATTTTTGAATATTTGAAGCTCAAAGATGTGTAAAGTAGGTCTTGGTTGAACCATGGATCAAACCAAAAGCTAAAAGGTTCTCCATTGGCAGCTTGATAGTTGTATTGTAACCTAACTTTAGCTTTAATCTTGCCAATGTACCTAATTAAGGTAAAAGCATTATTGGGAACTTTGAAGCACCAACTAGATTTCTCTTTTATATATTAAGCATTAACCCATTTCACCTGTAAAGATTGTTTGTCCTGAATCAGTCTCCATACTTTCTTGATGAGCATTATTTGATTCAGCAATTTGGATGTAATAAATCCAAGGCCTACTTGTTTGTAAGGTAAAAAAGTTTATGTCCATTTTATTTTACCAACTTTAGAAGTCAGTTTGTATCCAAACCAAAGAAATTTTTTAAAGATCCTGACAATTTGCTTGGAAATGTATTTAGGAATCACAAGTTGGGATTCCCAATGAACTGCCATGCAAAAGAGGATAGAGTTGATTAGCTGAGAATTGTTTATTATGGAAAGTTCTTTATGACTCCAGCTATTGATCGTGTTAAGGATTTTGTCTACCAAAAACTTATAATCACTTGGGCATGGATTAGCAGAAGATATAGGAATTCCCAGGTAAGTCATTGTAAGTTCTAAACTTTTAAATCCAGAGATAGAAACAAGTTCAGAGGCAATGTTGGAAGCAATCTTAAAGATGAATAATGCATTTTTGTTGTAATTGATGGTGAGGCCTGACATATTGTTGAAAAGTTTAAGGGCATTAGTGAATGAAGCAACTGTATTGCAATCAACTTTAGAGAATATGAAAGATCATCTACAAAAATCAAGTTAATTATCTTTAACTTTTTGCATTTACCATGAAATCTGATTCTGGGATCTCTTTGATAGGTAAAACTTTTAGAGATTGTATTATTTACGTATTAGACAGAATTATAGCAGTAGTCCTCCTGGAAAAAATATTCTCCAAGCCAATATAGTATGCCTAAAATGATGAACAAGAATAATCCTTCCCTCTCTCCTATGTTTCGGCTATATACCCTCTGCTATCCTCTGTTGTACCCTATACAATCTCTTCCTATAACCAACTCTCAATAGTTAGCCTAACAAACTACCTAAGTGGCAGTAGTGGTTCCTTTCCCCATCTTGCCCCTACGAATGTAGGTTTGGATGGGCTTGGGCTGAACTATGGGTTGTGGCTGAATGCTAACATTTCCCTCCTCCTCAAGAGGCACCTTGTCCTCAAGGTGGACAGAAGGAAACAGCCCCTTGATGAAATCTGCATCCTCACAAGTAGCTTCTTCAACTGGTTTGGCTCTCCATCGAACAAGTCATTGAAGAATGTTGTTGCCCTTAGACTGAGACATTCGGGAAGCCAGAATTGCTTCTAGTTCAACAAAATCTCCATGATCCAGTTCTAACCCATGAGGTAGTGAGGGCTCAACAGATTGGTCACCAACTGCCTTTTTGAGTTGAGAAACATGGAAGACCGGATGGACTTTGGATGAGGTAGGGAGTTGCAATTGATAAGCAACCTGCCCCACCTTGCCAATGATCTTAAAAGGTCCGTAATAACGGGCTGAAAGCTTAGGGCAGATTCTTCGGGCAACAGAAGATTGCCTATGCGGACGGAGTTTCATAAAAACCAAATCTCCCACCTAAAAATGGACCTCCCTCCTATGGCTATTAGCAGCCTTCTTCATCAGAACCTGTGCACGACATAGGCTGTGTTTCAGCTGTCTCAAAGCTTCGTCTCTATCGATCAAGGCTAATTCCACATATTCCATTTGAGTTTCCCCTTTAGCAAATTGAAGAAGGGTAGGTGGAAGGCGGCCATAAACGACTTCAAAGGGAGTTTTCCCGAACGAAACATGAAAACTAGTATTATACCAGTTCAGCCCAGGTTAGCCAGTAGGACCAATTCTTCGGTTGTTCAAAGGTAAAGCAGCGGAGATAGGTTTCCAAACACCGATTCAACACCTCCGTTTGACCATCTATTTGCGGATGGTAAGAGGAACTCATTTTTAAAGTCATTCCCTGTAGTTTAAACAGCTCCTTCCAGAAGTTACTAGTGAAAAGTGGTTCCCGATCACTTAAGATAGAACTAGGAATGCCATGCCAACGGACTATCTCACAGATGACAACTCCAGCCACTGTTTTAGCAGTGAATGGGTGTTTGAGGAGTAGGAAGTGAGCATACTTAGATAGGAGGTCCACAACCACCAATATGACTTCAAAACCACGAGATTTGGGGAGTCCAGAAATAAAATCCATGGAGATTTCATCCCAAATTAGCTGAGGAATTGGCAGAGGCCGTAGCAGTCCAGCAGGGGACATGGCCAAATACTTATTTTTTTGACAAATAATGCATTCCCTCACATACTTCTGAATTGAAGATTTCATTCCCAACTAAAACAGTCCGGAAGCTAACTGTTTATAAGTCTTGAGGAAACTAGCGTACCCTCCTAAGGGAGAAGCGTGATACTCATGCAAACCTGAGGAATGAGCACAGAATTTGTTGAAATGACTAGTCGGTTTTTGTAGAATAACAAACCATCTCTGCAGTGATAACCAGGTTTTGAATTTGGATTTTGTTCGAGGGTTGTCAAAATAAGGTGGAGCTGGGAATCCTCCTTAACTTCCTAACGAACAACATCCATATCGAGCCAAAATGGAGCAGATATGGTTGAAAGCAATAACCTGTCCTCTTCAACCCCGGAGAGTGCATCAGCTGCCCCATTTTGCTTGCCCGGCTTATAAATCACTTCGAAATCTAGACCCAACAATTTAGCCTGCCAACATTGTTGGTCTATAGAGGGAATACGTTGGTCCCATAAGTGCTTCAAGCTCTTATGGTCAATAAAGACCTTGAAGTGTCTTCCTACTAGAAAATACTTCCAATGTTGGATGGCCATTACCACTGCCATGACCTCTTTCTCATAGACTGATTTAGAAGATGTGGATTCAGCCAAAGCCTTACTAAAATAGGCTAGTGGATGACCCTCCTGAACGAAAATAGCATCCAATCCCCTCCCCGATGCATCACATTCGAGGGAGAACTCTTTGGAAAAATTGGGCAATGCAAGAACTAGTGAAGAAGTCATCCTTGTTTTCAACTCATCAAAAGCTGCTTGGGATTCCTAATCCCAGCTGAAACCATCCTTTTTTGTGAGTTCAGTAAGGGGTTTAGCAATTTTACCATAATCTTTGACAAATCTTCGGTAGTATCCGGTAAGTCAAAGGAATCCTCGTACCCGTTTCACATCCTTAGGAGTAGGCTACTCTAAGATACTTCGGATTTTTGAGGGATCCATTGCCACCCCTTCACTAGAGATAACATGGCCTAAATACCCCACCGAATTCTAACCGAAGGTACACTTTTTCTGATTTGCTAACAGCTGATTTTCAAGTAGTAATTGCAGAACACAAGCCAAATTCTCCAAGTGTTGACCCCAACTCAAACTATAAACCAAAATATCGTCAAAAAATACTAAGACGAACTTTCGTAACCAAGGTTTAAAGATTGAATTCATTGTGGACTGAAAAGTGACCGGTGCATTCATGAGACCGAAGGGCTTTACGAGGAACTCATAATGTCCCTCAAGAGTTCGGAAACACGTCTTATAGACGTCCTCATCCTGGATTCTGATTTGATGAAATCCTGACCATAAATCAACCTTGGAACAGAATTTTGCTCCGTATAATTCCTCCATCAACTCATCCACTATAGGAATTGGGAACTTGTCGGGTATGGTGAGCTTATTTAAAGCTCTCTAATTGACGCACATCCTCCAAGAGTTGTCTTTCTTTTTAACAAGAATGACCGGGCTTGAAAAAGGGCTTGTACTATGCCGGATAACCCCCATTTTTAGTAAATTCCGGATCTGCCTCTCAATTTCATCCTTGTGGTGGTGTGCATGCCTATATGGACGAATACTCATAGGTGCTGCCTCCTCCTTTAGGTTAATGGCGTGATCATGAGCCCTCCTAGGTGGGAGACCGTCAGGTTCCTAAAAAACCGACCCAAATTTGAACAAAACAGTCTGCACCTCCTCTAATTGATCTCCTCCCAAGGTTCCCATCTCTTTGGATAAGGGTCCTCCCATTCTCATCAACCAAAGCAGCCCTTCCACTTCCATCTTCTGGTGTTTTAGAATCTATTGTAAGGCATGAGGAGAAGAAGCCTACATGTTAATCCCCTGTAAGGTGAACTCCACCCCCTTCCGATCAAAAGACATGTACATTTTCTTCCAATCGACCTTCACCACTCCTAACGTTTCCAGCCAAGCAATCCCAAGGATCAAATCTGTTCTACCTGTATCAAACACATAAGCATTCACTTTGAACTCTTCCCCATTCATCTCTAATTTGATCTCATTACAAATTCCTCGAGAAAAAGACCGATGTCCATCACCCAATCGAACTCCAAATGTCCTTGTCGGTGTAATAGTAATACCCAAAGCTTTAACCAACCTACTGGACACAAAATTATGGCTAGCTCCGCTGTCAACCATAATGACAATAGGCATTTCATTAAGCTTACCAATTAAAACCATAGACTTTGTTGGTGAAGATTGATCCCTCCCTAACTCGCTGAACTCCACTGAATTACACACCAGCTCCCAATCTTCCTGCTGCCCTTCAAGCTCTGCAGATACAGTATTATTCAACTCAACATCCGATTCCTCACCTTCCCACACAATTAACCTAAACTCCTTATCTGGGCATTTATAAAGTGGACCAAAAGTTTGTCCACACTTAAAACAAAGCCCCTTAGCCCTCCTCTCCATAAGCTGTTCATAGGACAAGTTTCTTGTTCCCTTCCATCTTGACCCTCCGGGTCATGGAGATTCAGTTACATTACTTCGAGTTTTGTGGTGGAGATCCCTTCCCTCGCTTCTGGAGCTACCCATCGCATTGCTTGGCTGATGCGGGCATGGAGAATTGAAAGCTCCCATTCGAGAACCGTAGCTTAGGAAAGAATTTCCAGGTTTATGTTTCCATTCTCCCAGACGTATTACTCCTTCCCCAACCAGTTCCTTCTCAACTTTCCTTGCGATGGAGATTAGCCTAGCCCAAGTAGGTGGGTCATGGGTTCTAACCCTGTTTCTTATCTCCTCATGTAGACCCCCCAAAAAGCAGCTCGTATACCAATCTTCTAGAAATTGCCCAATCTGTGACGCTACTCTTTCGAACTCGTCAATGTATTCGTCTACTAACCCACCGCTGACATACTGATTTTAACTGCTCAATCAAGTCTCCTTCTTCCTTACCTCCATATCGATCGAACAACGAACGTTTGAACCTCTCCCACGTCATACATGGGTCCAACTCACATAGAGTCATGAACCAATAAAGAGTCGACCCCTCCATGCAAATATGAACCATGGGTAAACGAAGCTCATATGGGATTTCATGGATCATAAAATACGACTCAGCCCTCGTAACCCAAGCGAATGGGTCATCCCCGTGGAAAGCGAGAAGATCGACCCTACGTGTAACATTCCTATATTCTTCCCATGCACGTTCTGTCGCCCCCGACGACACGTGCTCTCCTTGTCGATGGTGCCCAACACCTTGCGTACCCCCTGTGAGTCTTTTGTTACTGGTGGTAATCGAAAAATGACGTGCGGCTCTATCACCTCTAGAAGAGGAAGATGCATGGTGGGACGTCGGCAGTTCCTCTCCTTCACCACCCACCTTTTGTTTCTGTGGGTTACCGGCCAACAAGGATTGAAACCTGTCCCTCATTTTCGACTGTTGCAGAGCTTGAGATTTGACCAGCGTCTCCATACTAGCCATCAAAGAACCCAGCTGCGATCGTAGCTCCTTTAAAGTGGTATCATGCGATTTAATCATCCCCTCTTGAGCTAAAAGGGATGATTCCTACCTCCGGAGAGACGCCTCTACTGCCGATACTCTAGCTTCCATTCTAGTTTGCATACAATCTCTACCCACTTGGCCTCTCAATGAAAGCACCAATTGATAGGTAAAACTTTTAGAGATTGTATTATTTACGTATTAGACAGAATTACAGGAGTAGTCCTCCTAGAAAAAATATTCTCCAGGCCAATATAGTATGTCTAAAATGATGAACAAGAATAATCCTTCCCTCTCTCCAATGTTTTGGCTATATCCCTTTTGCTATCCTCTGCTGTACCCTATACAATCTCTTCCTATAATCAACTCTCAATAGTTAGCCTAACAAACTGCCTAAGTGGCAGCAGTGGTTCCTTTCCCCATCTTGCCCCTACGAATGTAGGTTTGGATGGGCTTGGGCTGAACTATGGGTTGTGGCTGAATGCTAACACTCTTTCTACCTAAGTATAAGCTTTTTGAGTACTTCCATTGCTAGAAAGAGCACATAATGGGAAGTAGAATCCCCTTATCTGATTCCTCTTACTCCTTTAATTGTCCTAGAGGATTCACCATTAACTCGGACTTTGAAACTCACAGTGCTTATGCATTGATGATTCTAATTATAAATTGAGTTAGAAAACCATATGCTGGTAGAATGGTAACAATAAAAGATCAATCCAAAATATCATAGTCCTTTTGATAATCTACTTTCATGACACAATTTTTTTCCTTTTTTCCTTGTAAATTGTTTGAAAATTTCTTGAGCAATAGGAATGTTATCTCCAATAGATCTTCTAAGGATGTAAGAACTTTGATTGTAATATATATGATTAAGGAGAATAGTTTTCAGTCTAAGTGAAAGCATCTTGGAAGTGACTTTGTAAACTATGTTACAACTGGCTATTGGGAGAAAGTCTCCAAAGTTAGAAGGATTGATTTCTTTGGGAATTAGTGGGATTAAGGTACTATCGATCTCCCTTAATAGCTTGCCTTTATTGAAGAATTCCAACACTGCATCAACCACCATTCCATTATATGTGCTAGGTTTAAAAGAAAAAGTTGGCATTAAAACCATTAGGAGCTGGAGCTTTCTTGGGGTGGAGAGATCTAAACTCTTAATTGATTTCATGAATGAAGACTAGTGTAAAGAGAGTAATGATTTCATGAAGAGAGAGTTGATATTGGACAACTTCACTAATAAGCCTAACAGAGGAGTGATAGTTGGGGTTACTTCCCAATAGATTGGAGAATTGTTCCTCATTTGCTTTTATTATCAAAGAGTGGGGTTCCAATGTGGAATTCAAGTGCTTAATTAAGATAATTTTGTTTGTAGCATTTCTGAAAGAGATTGCCTTACGAAAGAAAGTTAAGTTCTTGTCTCCATGCTTCAACCAATTTATCATAGATCTTTGCTTTGATAAGGAATCGGGGAACCTCAAAGCTTGATAGAAAGAACCAAGGGCCCCATTTCTCCTTTTCAACAAGTAATTTAGAAGAGGGATTCCAATAGGTACTAGATTGAGCGTGTTCACGAGCTGTTCTAGCAGTATACACAAGATGGTAAGTATTTCTTACGTTTTCCTTGTAAAACATTTTGATTGCATCCTTTACGGACTGAAGTTTCCTTACAAGGATGAATTGTTTTATTACATAAAAAGATAGATCAAATCCCTTCTTCACCACTTCAAGGAAACTTGCAAGATCAGTGAGAAAGTTATTGAACCTAAAGGGATAATGTGAGGATTTTGGAGGGTTTATATTTGCTAAAATAAAAGAGTGATCAGACAGTTAGTGTTGGGAAAAAGAACTTGGGAATGAGGGAAAGCATGAATCCATTCCAGATTGGATAAACATTCATCTAGTTTTCTCCTAATAAAGGAGTTCCAATCTGCTTGTATTCCAAGTGAAGAAATTTCCACCATAAGGTAGATCAAAGACTTGAATATCTTTAAGGCATCTTTTGAACTCTTCACTATAATGTTTGTGAGCAGAAATATCCTTAGATTCAACAAAATAGATAGTGGCATTGAAGTCACTAAAAATAAGCAAGGAGCTTTGATATGTGGTGCAAGATCCCTGAGATTGTTCCAGAGAGTGTTTCTCTTAAAAGGGTAGCTGAAAGCACATATTAGGGGTACATGGATGATGGTTTTCAGCTCCAATAACTGAGTTTCAAGGTGGATCATTTGAGTCGATACACTGTAGTTAAGGATCTCAATTTTAGCTGTATTATAGACCGAGAGAATTCTGCCATTTGGATGCTTATCATAATTGTGTAACATCTTCCAATCTTTAGGAAAAAATTTCATAACCTCACTATTTTTTTGCTTTATTTGAGACTCCATTATACTTAACATATAAGGCTGATCGTCCAAAATGAAGTCTGTTAATGAAAGGAGAATTGAGATCTTTAATGCTCCAAGCTGACACAATCATAAAGATTGACCTGAGAGGGCTTTTTCCTTCTGTTAGATCTCTAGTGGGGATAAATTCAATATCATCATTATCATTGTCTGTAAGTAAAGTTATTTTGGTAGGAGTTGAAAAGGGATTCTCTTTGCTATTTGTTATGGGTAGTGGTTCTTAGACTCGTTAGAAGATGGAAGCCATGATTCTGCTGTAATATCATCTTCTGAGTTAGCAATTAAGGCTGTTAATGGATCAGGTAATGAAGGACCAACAATGTCCCCATAGTTTGTGTCTAACTATGGAGTTTGTATGTTGTCAGTGCCATCTAGATCTTAAGAGAATCTAGACTTGACTACTCTTCTAGTGGCTTTCCAAATTTTGGCAACAGGTGCAAATGGAGACTTCCACACACAAATGACTTTAACAACATCTTCCACAAGCTCCATGTTGTCATTTAGTCTAAGTAGAGGGATCTCTTCAAGTACATATGTCATATAATCAACTACCACACATATTTGAGCCAAACTGATTCTGCTTGTCTGAGCTGTTGCTTGATCTATACATATTGGTTTACCAACAAAGCTAGATAGGTGACTTAAGCCAGTAGTTATCCAATACTTGAGGGGAATTCCTTGGATGCACATCCGTAGAAGAATCTTAGATTGCTTGATTTCTTGACAAGCAATCCCTGGTCTCCAGTTCTAAAGAAGTAGTGGTTTGTTGAATACATTTGATGGCCCATATTTAATAACTTTTGAAGCATCAGCCTTACTTGGAAACCTAAGAAAAGTGTCCTGATCATTGAGAAGTATTTCCATAAATCCCATAGACTTCCAGTTGTTCCAGGCCCACAATAGGAATTGATACTCTTTTGTCTAGAAAGAACCCAATCAAGGTGTGCGACTATATGAATGTTGAAGTTACCTGGAGATAGATAACAGAACTTGAGGTCAGGATTAGCATCACCAAGATCTTTTGAGGGTAGGTGCATTGTTAGTCTCAGGAGGCGAGATAGAATTGATAGTGGAAGAGGGGGACTTAGGGACAAGAGGACTAGCTGAAGGAGAAGGAGGACAAACAAATTTGGAGCATTCTCTAGGATGAAGGTCGATTGGTTTCGAAGGCAAAGAAGAGAAGTCAATTGAGTTACACTGCTCAATGATGATCGATTTACCTGTAGAAGACATGCTAACTAACAGAAAGGGAAGGTGTCAACGACTAGAAAGTTAAGAATTGAAAAAGTGAAGTTACAACAATGCCCTTGAGTTGCAGGTAAGAATGAGAGAAGAGTATGGAGATCGAGAGAAGAGCAAGAGCAATGAGAAAACAAGTACTGGGAACAAGCTGGAATTCAGAAGAATAAAGGAGACAGCTAAGAAGAAAGCAGTAAGGATGAAAGCTAATGAAGAGAGAAGTGGGAGCCTCTCACACTAACCATCCCTCTGCATCTGCGTTTGGTAAACAGCTTATAAGCTGTTTTTCAGCTGATTGAACCATTTTTAGAAGTTTGACTATATTGAAAAACTATTTTAGTGTTTGGTTATGAGCTGGTTGGGTTGGCTGATTGATTCAACCCAACCAGCTCTTTTATAAAAAGCTCCAACATGGGAGCGTTTTTACGCAAACAGCTGTTTCAGCTATTTGTAATGACCATAAAACCTGTAAGGCTTGACAATTGGGGGGAGGAGGTAGACGGAAGTTCACTTTTGTTGTTGTTTTCTAATTTTTATTTTTATTTTACTTATTATTATAATAAAAAATTAAATTAAA
>JANVCQ010000230.1:10286011-10301233 GCA_025531925.1 Erythroxylum plowmanianum
TCATTATGTTTCTAGGATAGTTTACATTTCTGTCCTTCGCTTTGCTTATTTAAGCAAGCCTAGTCTTTCATTGTAAGCACGTTCAATTTCCATAGGTAGGATCTCCACACATTGGTTGCTAGGCATTCAGGAATTTATTTATTTTATTATAATTGAAATATCTGAGTTCCTTAATTGGGACAAAAGCTCTTATGCAAAAGTATGGGCTTGCATAAATAAGCAAAAAATAAACTGTTATCTAACTAAATTTTGTGGTAACTCGCTTAAACCAAAAAAAAAGTCTCTTTTTTTATTGTAGGTTTTAGTTTTTTATTTTCATTTTAAAATTTAACGAAAATCTATTTTAATGAGTTTTTATTTTTATTTTTAAGTTGAGTTTTTTTTTCTTAGTTTTCATAACCTATGATAATTATAAAAGTTGAAACTAAATATATTTAAAATTTAAAACTATCTTTAAAATAAATAATTTTAAAAATATTAACATAGTTATTTATGAAATAATTCGTAAATATCAACTATTTACTTGTAAATATTAAAATTACTTTTAAGAATTAAAATATATTAATAAATAAATTTTAGTTTATACATAAATTTTTCATAGCTTTACTTTAAAAATTAATTATTTAAATAAAACAAAAAATTAAGATAAAATTAAATATTTAATTAATTTATGAAATAATTTATCTAGAATTTTATTTAATAATTATCAATGATAAAAGTAAATTACATTCTCGTTGACAATTAAATAAGTTTAATAAAAACAGAAACTAAAATGAAGAAATAAATACTAAAAACTATAGTAGAAGAATATAAATGAAACAAAACAATCCCTTAGTCTACAACTGAATGTCTAATGAAGTATCGTCTAAATTAGCATAGATACAAAAGCATTGGGCCGGGTTCACTTTATATGTACTTACCATAATAAATAATAATTGGGTTCATATTTTTTTTAAAAAAATGTTTAATAAATTTGAAGTGTGTGTGTATATATATATAATTACACTAAACTTGATATTCAAAGCAAAGTGTATTACATAAAACATTCATTAGTATTGATTTATGGTAAAAGAATTTTAGCATATTCAAATTCATGATTACCAATTTTTAAGTATTAAAAAATAATTTGAGATTTTTATGAGCTTTTCAAAATTAATAAATTTTATGATTATTTTTAACATATTCATTAAAGTTGTTTAATTTAATTAAAAGCTCTTATGGTGAAGAGATTTTTTCCAAGTTATTACTATGAAGATTTGTGTTAAATGTTGCAAAGTCTTATTCAAGGAGCGAAAAGTACAAAAGATTATCATAAGGTGGAAGTAGTCATGATTCTAATCAATGCGGTGGAGTACAAAAAGAGCGACTATCAGAAGTGGGGTTATAACATTATGTAGTTATAAAAATGGAGAAACAACTTAAACAGAAATTATCGAATTGACACCAGTAACTTTTAGAGACCTTGGACTCAAAAGGTGGAACGCCTACTTAGGCAAACAAAAGATGATACAAGCATTTCCAAAACAAAAGAGGAACCACCTCTCAACCCAAAGACGATATCTCTAATAAGGGCAAAGCTAAGATTGAGACTCATCCTTCTTAGAATAGAGATATAAGTATTTTTGTTACCTGGTAACATAATATATTGCCTCACAATATCCAAATAAGAGATTTATGAGCATGAGGAATGATGAAGAGTGTGATTGATTCATATTACCATTGAAAGATTCTAGCATATACTATTGAGAGTGAAGTCCTTATTATTAAAAGAGTATTAAGTCTTCAGATAAAAAAGGATGAGGTAGAACAGTAGAGGAAAAACATCGTTCATACTAGGCACCAGATTCACAGTGTAATACGGCTGTTGACTGAGGTTTGCTAATGTAGCTAATGCTACTTTTGTGAAAAAGTTAGAGGTAGCTCCAACACAATTGTATCCTAGATTAGACTATGTGAATTGATGCTAATAGTTTTACAGTGAACAGACCATGTTTCAGGTTATGTATGTTGTCAAAAGCCTAACTTTGATTCTGAATTTAAGGAGTGTTTCTATTTAATGAATATTATTTTTTAACATCGATCTTTGATTATTGAAAATGGTAAGCGCTTCTTATTCTTATTTTTATCCAACTTAAGACTTTTCCTTTGTAGAGTTCAATTACTTAATGAATTATGTTATTAATTTTAACATGCTAATTCTTTTTATATATCTGATTTAGCTTTTTTAACACGTTCAAATTTATACGTGAATTCTCTGAAATTTAATTTTTATGTGAGTTTGCATCAACATGGATTGACTAAACTTTGATAAATAAATTTAAGTTTAAAACCCTAACTTTAGACAATATCATATGATATAGTCAAATAGGTCATTGTATGAGTTAAAGCAAATATGAATGCCAAAGTATTTAGTTTTCTTTTTGGCTGTATATTTATGAATGTTAAGACTACCCAGTTGTCAAGTAGAAGAAAAGTTGCATGTTCACTCTCTTTCACCGCCCCTGCTAACTTTTCTCTTAATGGCATTTTTTTAAATCTATTTAGAAGATTTTAATTATACAAAGGTACCTTTAAATTATTCACACCTAAACTAATTTTGGTAATAACAAAGCGTAAGTGATGTCAGGTGGATTAATCCAACTACTTACAAACTGGCTTCCACGCCATCTTACCATATATATGAAAGAATAAGATGGGAAAATGCCAGTAAGAGTTGGGTGTTTTTGTTGGGGGAATCTTGAGTTAAAGTTAATGTTTTGTTACTATTGTTTATCCCAACTTAATCACTCCAATTGATGACGATGATTGAGTTTGAATGTGCATTCATGAAAAAGGAGAAAAGAATGATTCTCTTCTCCACTCATTTGGCCCTTTTCTCTGGCATCAATCAAAGTCAACTCCTCTCACCCACTACTTTTTTTATTTTTGTCACTTGCTATATGCCTTTTCCCTAATTTTCTTCTCCGCATGTTCACTCTTTCACTACATCATCTCTTCTCGACTACTTGCCTCTTCCGCGTCTCCATCACTTTCTTCCAGTTTTTTCTATTGTCCGAGGCCATTCTCACAATAATTTCATGCCAACCCCTCGATCTCGGTCATGATGAAAGATCTAGACTAGACATCTTTATCACACATAATAATCCCCTTCTGTTCATCCAACAATCACTTATCCCTTCTTTCTTTGATTTTGACTGTCACAACATCCCACTAGTTTATAAGTTAAACAGTAATTCAATTATATATGAAAATATATAAAAAAAAAATCATTGTGTTTGTGCGTCGACGAGAAAGAAGGATCACGATAACAACGTAGGGTCATTATCACAATAAAACTGCCCAAGATCCAAACTAATGACAATTGATTGATGATGGGAAGAAGGGGGTTGGAGGCGGACGGGTGCGCAGGATAAGAGTCGCAAAATGTCAAACTCCAGACTCTACTTTATTATTATTTTTTATTATTGTTCGTACAATCTTATATGAAAGGAAGTAGTAGTCAGCCATTTGTCATAGTCAGCGTCACGCATTCCCATATATACCACCACCTTCCTTCTCTTACCATCTTCTCCGTCTTTCTCTTTCTTCTCCTTCTTCGTCCTCTGCTTCTGCTTCTTCCTGGCTGATAGCGAACTCGGATTGACACATTTAGTCTGTCACTCACTATCTCTTGCACTCTTTTGTCAACATGGATGGTCTGCCATCTGGTTATCGCCCCAACGTTGGTGTTTGTCTCGTCAACTCAGATAATCAGGTACACATAAAATCACTTCGCTTCCCTATCTTCACCTATGACCTACTCTACTCTGTTATATAATAATAATCAGTAGGGTAGACTCCTATTTTTTCTCTCTTCTCCTTCTTCTTCTTTTGTTTTTCTTCAGTTTCTTGTTGCTAACTAACTCTTCTGCTCAATCTACTACGATCGCTTGCTGTGCAAGCTCTTGCTTCGATTCCAGTTAATTGCCCATGTTAACTTTCAACAGTTTTGGCGATTAGGAAACTGAGACTCCTGTTTAATAGTTTCCAGTGGTGGTTAGTTCTTTTGGTCTCTTTTTTCTTCCATTTTTTTTTATTCCTAACAACTTGTTCTTGGTTCAAGGTAATGCCTAATTTATATATTAATGACAAGGGGTAAACTATTTAAATGCTTAAAATCAAAAGACAATATCTCATGGAACATTTTCCAAGTTGAGTATGCAAATTGGTTCTCATAGACTAATATTAAGCTAGCGATCATGTCGTCTGGAATGATCCATTACATAGTTGCAGTCAAAGTTTGACAATTTTAAATTGTGTATAGATGTATCATGTACTGTGCATATACATATTCGTTTGGTGGTATGCTAGCTTTTTTACTTATAATACTGTTGTCATTTCATCACTCACCAGTTGGCAGGAATCTAATGGTTATAAACTTAGTGATTTCTTGTCTTTTTCTGAGACCTTGGATTGAAACTTAATTGGATTTAGAGGTGGTGGGACTCATCTTAGCTTTCAGTTCTTCTTTCCATTCTAAGAACCAAGGTTTAAGTGCTGTAACTGACAAATGGTGATTTTAATTTTATAGGACGGTATAGGTGAAGTAGGTGCAATGTTTTCATGTGCATTTGTGACCCATAGGCCCTCTTGCGTAGTTGAAGTTCATTCCACTTCTCTGTAAAATGAAATTAAAAAGAAGTTATGACTATCATTTTCACATAAAAACGAACTAACACCGGAATCTGCATAGAGCTACATCAAAAAGGACTTTGGTGGCAGTAGGACCTGCCTAAGAGTTGTGACATTGTCCATGTTTTCAAATGTTGGCCTCAAGAAATTAGAAATTGATTAGGTGATCAAGTCTGGTACAACTCTGATTCTGTACCCTCTTGATTAACCCTACCTCGAATCATAGATAAATATTTTATCTTTTGTGGTTAAACGTTATAATATGTACATACAGCGATACAAGTATCTTGATTGTGTATATGATGTTCTTTGGAAAGGCTGAATGAGGAATTAAAGGGATCATGAGATTTCAGTCATTTCTCTCTCCACTTTACAATTTTCTTCTTCCATCTGCATTTAATTTGAATGGTGTATCCGGAGAGATACTAACCTCTACAATTTACTTGCAGATTTTTGTCGCTTCCAGATTGAACGTTCCTGGAGCCTGGCAGATGCCTCAGGTGTTACCACATTTTATATCTTTCCCTGAATTTATTCTTTGCATAAGAAACTAGAAAGGAACATGAAAATCTAGTATTTACAAACTAGGAACTTCAGAGAGAATTTTTTCTAAGCACAGGAGTTACTCTACAAGTTAAATCTGCTACTATGTTTAAAACTGTTACTAAAGAAAACTTTTCCAGTAATTCCTCTTAGGTTTATGATGCAGCTGCTAAAATTTTGCTATGTAACTGATCACTTAGGTACCATGATTAATTGAATATCTATATGAAACCTGTAATTGTATTTTGTCACATAAGAGCTAAGCTATTGATATTTCATTTGCCATAGAAATGAATCTTAATTCATTGCAATTTTCTCTTATCAGGCTCCTTTTCTTTTAATTATGCCCCTTTTTGAGCTAAACTAGTTTGTGCACTTTGTGACTTTACATCATAGGGGGGCATTGAAGATGGTGAGGAACCTATATCTGCAGCCGTTAGGGAATTACGGGAAGAAACTGGGATAGTGTCAGCTGAAGTCATTGCTGAGGTTTGTAATTGTCAATTTACATAACTAGTTGACACCTAGCTAAATTATGCAATGATACTGATAGGAATTCAACAAGCATAATGATTTGTGAATATCAAAGGTCTTAAGATCCAAATCTGAGATGGTAATCATTGGCTTTCTGTCAAATTGCTGAATTACAGGTTCCAAAATGGTTGACTTACGATTTTCCGTCAGCTGTGAAGGCAAAAGTGAATCGTCTCTGGGGAGGTGAATGGCATGGGCAGGCACAGAAGTGGTGTGGATCTTCTCTTTCTAGCTTTCTCCATGATTTTCAAACTCCTGACATAAAAATTTTAGTCTTAAATGGTTCTGTTTACAAATATCTTAAGGTTTATGCTATGCTTTTACTATCTTGTTAAATTTTAAATGCTACCATTATTCAAGACCTGCCTCCTGCTTCTGTGATTATTTCATTTATCTGGAACTAGCTACATCATTTTAGGTTTGCCATTATGCTTTTTCTTGAACGTATACATGTAATAAATAAGAACTGCTTATATTCAAGGAAGGCGAACTAGCGATAATTCTACTTATCAAGTTAAAGTGAGTACTTGATTTTATTGCTACATTCTGTTTTGTGTTCTGGGATCAGTGTATCTGTATGAAGTTTGTTATGCCTAGTTCTATTGTTTTTGGTTAGATTTTAATCATGTATGAACACTTCATAAATTTGTCTGGCAGTTATTGTTAAGTGTCCTCTGATTTTTGACAAGTTGGCGTCCAAAAATCTTAGGCCTGCTGTTAAGTTGGCTTAGTCATATTACTTTTGTGAAAAGTAATGTTATGTTCGTAATTTCTTAAAGTGGAAAATGACATGGATGTTTAGCTGTATGCAAGATTTGTTTGGAATTTTTGGGGTTACAATCTTAATTACATTAATTATTTTCTTGAAACTAATTGGACCACAATCATTATTCTGATTAATCATTTGGGAATATGGCAATTTAAAAAAAATATTTCTGTAAGCAAATAGTGAGAGTGAGAAAATTGAAAAAGAGTATCCTCACAGATTTTACAGTTGTGATCTAAGGTATAAGAATTTTCAACATTGTTTGCTTTGATATATTATTTAAGGTATAACTTTGGACAAAACAACAGGTTTCTTATGAGATTAACAACAGATGAGAGTGAGATCAATTTAGCAAATGGCGCAGCAGATCCAGAATTTGCAGAGTGGAAATGGGCAAGTCCTGAAGAAGTTGTAGAGCAGGTATGCTTACTAAGGATATGAAGTTTTGTCCATCCTATGAATGCCTAAAAGCTTGCTGAGATTTTGAGATGTAACTTGATTACAGGCAGTGGACTACAAGAGGCCAACGTATGAGGAAGTTATGAGAATCTTCAAGCCATATCTTACTAAAAATGCAGCAGCTGCTAAATGTAAATCCTCAAAGTGGTGAAATGCTATGTGGAATTTGTTTCTTAAGTTTCTCTCTCCCTTAGTTTTAGCAGTAGTTGAATCTGGACTTAGCAGAAGCTTGTTCTCTGTAAATGTTGTGTTGCTAATCAATTAAAAGAGACGGATCTGAGTTTTGCCATATTTAAGGAGGTCTCCTTTGTTGAATGAATTCACAAATTATATCCCACCAGCAAACACGCAGGAAATAGTATCATCGTGATGACCCTTTCAATCATGCATGAGGTAATATTTCTAGTTCAAGCCTATTTTCCATGAGACATAATAATTATGGAGTTAAAGCCACTAAGCTTTTAATCATCAACTTCACTTTTTATTAGCATTCCAAGTAAGGGTTGCGCTTAGTTTTATAATTTATTAATCCAATTCGCAGATAAATGGTCATTTCAATTTCAAACTTTTCTTTTAAAAGGTGAAAAATAAGGCAAGTTGGATTAGTAACAATATCATCACCCGACATGAATAGTTGGGATTCGGATATATTTAATAATACGCAATCTTATTCTTAACTAGTAGAGAGGTAAGTTGGATTACTTTTTCATAATCATTCTTGGGTTGGTTTAGGCTTATTTCTTATGCTTTATTTAAGAAGTAAGGAGTGTTTTTTTGTTTTGAAGAGAGGAGTAAGAAGTGGTTTTTGACGTTAAGATTTCTTTCTCAGTATTTCATTTAATGTTAGAAAAGAATTTGTTTTCTCTTAAATGTTGACAATAAATTTTTTTATAAGTCTATAGCTTAATTTAATATATTAAGTCAATTCATAAATTTAATTAGGTTATTTTTTTAGTTTAAATATCTATATGAATCTTGCATTTTTCAAACAAGAAGCAATCCTCTAGCAGTTATTCTTTGGCTTCCTTCTCAGATTTTGTTAACCTATTTCTTATTTTGGACACAAAATTAATTGACGTAAATGAAAAATTATATTTGGATTAATGCCTTCCATATAAAAGATAAGTATTAATGGCATTTCCCCATTCCCAAAAATGCATCAGCTTTGGTAAAAGGCTAGAGGTCACTGCCGATTTCAACAGGTAATGGGGACACTTTTAAATTTAGGACAGATCCTTGGTTTAATCAAGAACCTTCTCATTTAGTTCCTGATCTTCAAATTTTCAAGAACGATATACTTGGAAATGCAAATGTAGCTCTTGGGTTAACAGTTCTGAAGCAACTCCGGTTATCCAATCAATTTCCAGCTTCAGTTTAACAGGACAAGCAGATAGAATTTTGTGGAATTTAGAACAGTCCGGACAGTTCTCTACAAGATCAACTAAGCTAGTTTACACAGTAGAGCACCCCCAGGTTCCTTGGCGTCGATTGGTATGGTGCAAGAACCATAACCCCAGACATGCACACACTCTTTGGCAAGCTTTCAAGCAACCATGGATAGGATTGACAAGTTTCTGCAAATTCCAAATAGGTGTCCCTTGTGTAAAATTCATGATGAAACTCAACCATCTTTTCTTCTCTTGTTCCTATATATCCATTGTGACATATTTGATCCTCCAACTGTCGGGTCTGACATCACAACACAGAGTACTCGAATCAGGCTCATGTCAGTATGAGGGGAATCGTTGTTTAGCTCTTATAGCCATTGCATACATAGTTGGTGGAATTTGGGATGAAAGAAACACCAGAATTTCAGATCCAACTCCAACTCCCCGTGGGACCTTTTGAAGATTGTTTTCAACAGAATCATAATGCAGTTTTGAGTTATACAAAGATAAGCACATTGTGGCTCAGATAGCTACGCAGGTTAAGCATATGGGAAGAACTCTCAGGTTTGATCTCTACTAAACACACCTACAGAAAGGAGCAAAAAGCCTTAGTTGTAACTAAATCCTGACTCGGATTAGTCGACCTAGTGGATTCGAACACCAGTAGTATAAACTAAAAAAAAAATAGATAAGCACAAATTCAGCAACAGAAATCTCATGGACTGGAAAGTCTCCTGAAATGATTTGATGTCAATCTGAGCTTACCAATTATTTTGCTGTAATAGCTTCCTAAGAGTGTTTTATTTGCTTTTATTAAAAAAAATTATATTATTGACTTTAGACGTTTCGTAATCTAAAACTAATTAAATATTTTTGACCATGTTAAAATTACAACCAATAAGAAGTATAGATAAGATATCAATCTAAAAGGCAATAAAAATGTTGGGATTCAAACTTTGTTTACTTGGAATTCAAGTCACCCTAAAAATGGGAAAACCGTTACGTTAGTACCGGGAAAAAGCGGTTCTACTCGCCAAATTCCTCACAAAACTCATCAACCCTAAATCCCTGTAGCAACAACAAGATGGAATCGGAAAACATTCCTCCTTCACTTGAACTGATTCCATGGCAACAACCTCAGAGGCTTATAACCCAGACTCCACCTGACAACAGATATGAGCTCATAGTTGGGAATCTCAGAGACAATGTGATTGCTAATCTCCTAGGAATTGCCCCCTCCAAGAACCCCATTTCAATGGAGCTCAGGACCCACGTTGAGACTCAGCTTCGTCAACTCTTCCCCAGTTTTCATACTCCCGATCACCCTACTTACGCCTCTGTGAGTGTGCTCTCTCTCTCTCTCTGGGTTTATAATTTCTCTCTTTTTTATTTTTTATTTTGCTGGCCAAATTGGGTTTGATTTTGGTTTAGCTGTTTTGCTTTGTTGGAGATTGGTAAGGTTCTACTGCGCGAGTGAAAATTTTCTTAATGCTTACTATTAATAACATGGCAGAAACAGAGTTATTAGCTTTGGGGTTTGATCATTATTTCTGAACGGGAAACTGACAATGGGGACTGTCTAGCATAGTTAAGAAATCAGTTCTGAAAGGGCTTTCTTTATTATTAGAAATAGTTTAGTGTGTTAGGACTCCATAGGTCCTAAAGCAAATTGACTTACCTCATCAAGCACGCGGCTTAATTGAATAGGATTTGAAAGTAGGAAAGCTTTGTTTGGGGCAGAATGAAAAAGGCAAAGAGAAGACCATGATGTATCCTTTGACAGGCTCAGGTTCGAGTACCCCTTTGGCGGATTTTAGCTCAAAGCTGGTTTTATGAATTCTGTTTTGCATACTACCAGCTTTGTGGTCTTTTTCACATCTGTCATGTTTTTGCAGATGATTAGAAGAGCTATTGAGGAGATAAATGAAGAGAGTGGGGCAAGTGAGGAGGAAATATCTGCTTTTCTTAAAAGAGAATACAGGGACTTGCCATTTGCGCATGAAAGTTTTCTAAGTCATCACTTGAAGAAGCTTTGTGACAACAACGATATAGTACATGCACACAATGGCCGGTATATGTTTCCAGAAAAAGTTGGTAATTGCCAGAAAGTGGTTAAAAGAGTTAGGAAGAGGAGGAGACAGGGTTGGCGAAGGAGCAAGCATTGTACAAATCAGTACACAGATTTGTCAAAAAAGCAGTGTGGCATGATTGCAGAAGAGAGGTCAAAAGAATCCAGTCAACTTGAAATGAGTGAAGAAATTGAGAGAGTGGTTTTGCAGGGAAGAGAAAGGATACAGGGGCAAGAAATTGAATTTGTTGAAGATCTAGATAAATTAGATGGACAGAGCAGCAACAAGTTTAAAGAACAAAATGTAGTGGATAAGCAGCTAATTTCAACAACTGAACAGCACAAAGAGGTTCTACATCTTTTGCTTACTCTTGATTTTGCATTCTTCACATTAGTTAGTATATGTTTAGATGGTATCACATAACTAAATTCATGATGCTATAGAGGTGAATAGAAGGATAAGAGTTGGAGGTACCCAAAAAGGGCATGCAAATAAATACATAAAACATTTTTTGAGTTTAACACGATTGACCCAGTAAAGATGGCTATCTACCTGTGTAGAGTTAGTCATCTTTTGTCTAAAGATTATTAGAAGATATGCCTATTTACTAACTGCAACTATATCTGGCATGTTTCTTGGGATTCTTTACATAAGAATTTAAAGTTTGAGCTGTTTTTCAGCTAGATAGAATGCAGTTCCCATGAACCATCTAATATTTATGAGATTTGTGTGTTCAATCAACAACCTGATATTTCTCAGCACCTATTTGGTGTTCCATTTCTTTGGGTGCTTTAGCTGTTTTCTGAGAGTGATCAACCATATAATGTTTCACTCTTTAAAAATATATGAAGAATAATTAATTACCCACAGATACTTTAGCCACCTCACAAAGTAGTAGGAGTTCATATTACTTTGTTTTGTTTTTCTGAAGCCTTCATTTTGTTGCCAGGAATTTATGACATCAAATATGAAAAACAGATCAGAGGAATTTCTTTCTGAATTTTCATCTTGTTTATTGTTAATGGAGAAGCCTCATTGTGATTATATTGAGCCTCTCTGTGGGTTGAGAACGGATGAATGTCTAGAGGAGGAGCTGTGGAAACAAAGAAATAGTTCAGATGGGGAAAAGGGGATTGAACAAGGAAAGCAACCACAGTATGAGGTTATTGAACAAGGAAAGCAACCACAGTATGAGGTTAAGGAACAGAGTGGGACAGAAGAACGTCTAGCTATTGTTGGAAGCAAGACCTCAGTGACATGCAATGGTGAAGGTGAATCTTTAAGGCAGGGAGAGCAACAAAAAGTTCTTTCTCCAAATGGGAAACTTATTATTGTTTGTGGTTTGTTGTCAGAGAAGCAGTATCAAGCAAAAGTCTCTGGTAAAAAAAAGACTACCAAATTGCTGCAATATGAAACATCGACTGTTCTTGGACAACATGCAGAATTTGGGCATCATGGAATCTCAAGTATACAACATGCGATCTCAATTATACAACAGTCTCCTAAACGAAAAGCAGAGATCAACACAAACATGGTCATACCATTCCCCTCAAATCCATGCCATCCTACCAAACTACAGGGATGTAAGCGGCCACGCCTTGGGAGATCATGTAAGCTAAAACCAGATGTAGAGGTTGAGGCTTTCTTACCCAGATATTATCATCTTTATCATAATGAGAAGCAGCACCAACCTGAGGCTCAAGAAACTGGAGGATGTCTGAAATCAACTTCAGTGGCAAATCCAATGATCAACTCATCTCTGCATTTAGACTCGGATCAACAGAACTATAATGAGCAGCAGCAGCAGCAAAAGAGACAAAAGAGGAGGGGCAGGCGTCCAAAGGCTGTAAAAGCTGCTGCTGTAACGCTAGATGCATCATTGCATATACAGCAGCAGTAGAAGGTTTCTCCAGTGGCAATACAGTGATGGAATTATCTCTGTATTTAGATTCAGATCATCAGAATTATAACGAGCAACAAAAGATTCACGAGAGAGAGAGGCTACCAATTGCAGTACAAGCAGCAGCTATAACACCAGATGCTTCATTGCATACACAGCAGCTACAGAAGGTGCTGCAAAGGAGTGAGAGGAGTTGTCCCACACGAAATTCACATTCAAACTCTATTACCAAACATCTATGTAGAGCAAGACTGTGATAATGGGACTAGGGGATTTTCTTTTTTTATGTGGCAGCTACAACATGGTGCTATTAGAAGAGATTTGGATAGTTTAGTGGGTGTATGCTTCTGTTGGATATAAATAACACAAATGTTGTTCGCAGTATTGTGCAATCTTTCTGCTATGTCCAAGAAGTCTCATAGGTCTTATATTAGGAGCATGCCATGGATAGGGAGATAGGTAAAGTATGGGTGGAAATGGTTGGCAGATTCCAGTGATTCTAATATAATTCCTACTTTCCTTTGACTGCACGAAGGTAAACTATGAACAGGCATACATATATGTAGAGACAAACATAATTATGTGTAAGCAAGCAGCTTTGGCCGAGAAAAGTTTCCACAGATTTGGTTACCCTGGCCTGTACCTAGGCACATAGAAATGAAAACGTGAAGGGCGAGGAACAGAAAGCAAAGTCCAAAACTGAAAATGAATCGTCTGCGATGGAAGGCTTGTTAACATATGACTGGGTACATGCCCATTGATTTGTACACAACTGGGCTTTCCCTTCCTTTTCAAACTACTCCAAAAGGTTTAAAGGAAAAGCCCAACTACCCAAGGGTTACCCATACACACGAGTGAAAGCATGAGCCGAAGCATTAGGATGTCTATATTATACGTACCAATGACTTGTAAAGAGGAATCGCATTCAATTTCAAGCCAATCCTCTGGAATCATATTCCGTCAATTCCCTTATTCTTGAACAGCTATAGTTGGCCATTCTTTTTACTGCAACGAATATTAGAACCAACATGGGACTCGTTCCAATAAGATTACTTGCATTAGAAAATATAAGTTTTATGACATACGACTGGTAAAGATAAGACATGACCTTTACGACTGACAAAAGATAGACGTAACGTTAACGCAAAAACATACAATCGAAGACCTTTTCTGATATTAAAAAAAAATAAACAAGGAAAAAACAAATAGCCTTTTTCGCTTCTTCTCATCCTCAGCTTTTGGACGCAGATATCATCCCAAAACTTTAAGATGTCTTATCCATCACTCTTCGCAAATTTCTACCCCAAAACTTAGAATTGTGTGTCGTTTGTTTTGGGAACAGAGTCACAGACCGCTTGTTCTGAAATTATGCGAAAATATGTTTATTGGATGTGATTTGGGTTGGCTCGCATTATTGAGTTTTGTCCTTTTTGAATAGGTCGTCTACCTCTTTTTGAGAAGTCGAACTTGTGACCTCAGGGTTTTGTTGAGTGCAAGACTTTGGTTTGAGTGGGCCCGCATCAATAGCTCAATGGTAAGAGGCGTGGGTCTTGTACCCAACAAAATCCTGAGGTCACAGGTTTGACTCCCCAAGAGGAGGTAGACGACCTAACCAAAGGGGACAAAATCCAATAGTGCGAGCCCACCCAAATCAGGATGGATTTGATCCTATGATCAGACGATCTGTTACCCTTTGTTTTAATTCTTATCTCTTCACCTTTACGAACCGAAATTTCTAAAATAGTAGGCATCCATTAGTAATCCTCGCCTTGGTTGGGGTAATATAGAAAAAGATAGAAGTTGGCATCTTTTGTCAAGTGGATTGGTATTTGGGAGACTGACGGAGCGTTGGTTACTCAAAAAATCCATATGGTATTTTAGCGAGATAACTTATAAAATTCAATCTATATCTTACCATTATAAATAAATTTTAATTTTAATTTTAATTCAAATATTTTATGATATTTAAAATATACTCTCTCACAGTTTGAAAACACTTAATTTTAACTTTAATTTAATAATCTCGTCAACATTCTATTAAAAAAATTTTACTATATTATTTTTATATTTTTTGTCAATTTTTTTACCAAATTGAGCATAAGAACCTATAAATAAAAACCCTCATACCTCTTACCTAGAATATTTGAAGAATTATGTATCTTTTAAAGGAACTCTTAGAATCGAATTAATCCACAATTAAATTATAAAACTCAAGTTATAGCAACACAAATCTTTTCATTACAATTAAGATGAACATTTTTTTGGTTAAAATTTTTCAACAACAATGCTAAAACACCTTTTAGATGATAGTTATTAGAAAATAGTGTATGATTGTATATGTTAATATTAGATAACACATAAATTTTTATATATATTCAGTTTGTATTAATTTAGCTAACTTAGTTTTTTTCCAGTTTAGAACTTTATATTTGTTTTGTCCAACAAATAATCTAGCTAGAGGGTTATATATATATTGTAATCATTTTCAAAAATAAAAGTAAGACGCAAATTTTTCAAAATTGTCTATGGTATTAGAGCCACCTAGTCTTTAACTCAATGTGAACAATTGATTTTCAGTTACCATGATTGACAAAAATAAGAATAAGGATGATGACAAAAACAGCAATAGCAAGTCGTCAATGATGGAACCAAAATTACCATATTAAACGTCCTTTGTCGATAACTTAGGTCTAATGATTACACCAATGGCTTTTAAGGGGGGCACTTTTAATGAATGGGCTAAGGCGATGTAAAACGCATTCTATGCAAAGAAAAGATTAGGATTTGTTGATGGGATGATATTTAAAGCCATAAATAACTATGATGAATTCAAAGATTGGTGCGCAGTAAATTCATTGTTGATTACATGGGTGTTCAACACTACAGACCCTT
>JANVCQ010000230.1:10315596-10331848 GCA_025531925.1 Erythroxylum plowmanianum
ACTAAGCCAGTAATTAACACCTAATTATATAACATAAAAGCAAGTATGACTAAATCTCAAAACTCTCAAATAAAATCCAACGAGATTAAAAAGCAAAAGATGGTTTTTATAAAAATATTTGACAGAGATAAATATTACGAGTCTATCCTATAAACACACTGACCATCGTCACCATATCCATGCTATGAGCTATCATCTTCCCATGGAAAGAGAGTAGAGTTACTGGAAGCTCATCTAATGTGGTGACTTCTTGTACGCACTGAGCTCTGAGTCGCTTTTTTAAAAAGTTAAGATCAAATCGTGATTTACCTCCTTCATATAATATTATCAGGCTGAAGTGTAGGAGTGTCTAGAATGGGCGTTCCACCTTTTAAATCCAAAGAGTAAAGTCACGGTCTGTGTCTTTGTCTATCCTTCTGGTTCATGAAAACCGAAAAGGCTCATTCAGGGAACCTTGTTTCTGCCATTCTCTTTTCTTTTTTATATAATAAAAGCTCCGTGAATATAGGGGACAAGACAAAAAGTACGCATTTTTAGGAGATAAATGAAAAGTTAGTTTTCGTTTGAACCACACACCCACTCTGCTTTTTTTATTACCCTGCATTCAGCATCAGCCTCCCCAATCCAACCTTATCCCTTTCGAGGAATAGTCTCGTCAATATCAAATGCCTCTGACTACCTTATTTTATTAAGTTTTTTAATTCTGACTGTATCCAAGCAGTGTAGACTACGACATGTCATATAATAGTCTTTTTACTGTTGTCCGTTTCAGGCCACATCCCAGTTGACAGCTTCAAGATCTCGTGTCCGCTTCCGTCTTCTATATAAACCACAAATGATCCCACACCCATGCCCACATGAACCTTAAATGGTTTCAATTAAACCAAGAATTTTGTGCATCTTTATTTATGCTTAATTTCTTGGTGGCTTTCCTCGGCACCTCCCCCATTGTCGAGCTTTTTCGTCTTGTTGTTTACTCCCAAACAATAAGGTTTTCTCTGGTTCCCTCCTCTCTGTTACTTGAGAATACTTGGGTTATGTGGGATAGACCTTTTGTTCTTTTCTTTTTCTTTATGGGTTTTGGATCCTTTGATTAAAGATTGATTTTTGTTTATATTCTCATGGTTTTTTGCTAGATTTTCAGGTTAAAGATTGGTTTTCTAATCTTTTGTTTTCCTTTATTCCTTTTGGGCTTTGTTAATTTTGCAGGCCATGCTTGGCAAGGAGTTTTTTACCGAGTATGGGGAGGCGAGCCAGTACGAGATACAAGAAGTAGTGGGGAAGGGAAGCTATGGAGTGGTTGCGTCCGCCGTCGACACTCACACTGGTGAGAGGGTTGCCATTAAGAAGATGGACAACATCTTTGAACATGTCTCAGATGCAACACGTATTCTGCGTGAGATTAAGTTACTTAGGCTTTTAAGACACCCTGATATTGTCGAAATCAAACACATAATGCTTCCTCCATCTCCCAGAGAGTTTAAAGATTTATATGTTGTTTTTGAGTTGATGGAATCTGACCTTCATCAAGTGATTAAGTTGAATGATGATCTCAGTCCTGAACATCATCAGTTTTTCCTCTACCAGCTTCTTCGCGGTTTGAAGTATATCCATTCAGGTTAGACCTCTTTGAGCTTTAACAGAGTTTGTGAGTATTTAAATGCAGCATTGATTTGAAAGTGAGAATTCTCTTGGTTTTATTTGTGTGTTTCTTCACTTCTCTGCAGCTAATGTCTTTCATCGTGATTTGAAGCCAAAAAATATTCTTGCTAACGCTGACTGCAAACTGAAACTATGTGATTTTGGGCTTGCTCGTGTATCATTTAGTAATGCCCCTTCTGCTATTTTTTGGACGGTACGTGTCTTCGTGGTGCAGTGTAGCTTGTGTTTCTCCGGTTGTTTTATGAAATTGATTATTGTTTAAATTATACGAAATGAGATCTTACCATTTGCTGACGAACGCCTTCATTGTCCAGGATTATGTGGCAACTCGATGGTACCGTGCACCTGAACTCTGTGGTTCTTTTTCCTCCAAGGCACGTGTATACATGTTACTTTTGATTTTCCCCTGTGAAATTGATTATCTGTTCTGCTTTTGGTAGCCACTTTATATGACTTGCTTATAACTCTTTAATTCTTTGAATTTCTTTCATCTTATCTTTTTTCCTTTAGGATTGTGTTTTCTTATTTAGTGCATATGGGCTCACGTTTTCTTCTCTTTATCAATCTTGTTTTGTTTGGTTGGATGCTGCTTGAGAATTGAAAGATAGAAACTCCATACCTACTTCGGCAATAACTGTGGAAATAAACTGACTGAACTTTGTAAAAGATCAAATGCGATACCCATTTCTTGATCATTCACTTGCTGACCTGTTTCCAGCTGGTTCCTGTAACTTGGTAAAAAAATCCCATTAAATATGCCAATTTGATTGCAGGCCTTAATAAACTTGTCGTCGATCCAAGCTTCATGCTTCTTTGTATGTGGTTAATGGAAATTGACCCATTTGCTGGTGGTTTGCTATGGGCCGTATGACATTACCTGAACACTTCCGGTAGACTTACCTTGGACTGCTTAATTAA
Organism: Erythroxylum plowmanianum; assembly: GCA_025531925.1. Classification (NCBI taxonomy): domain Eukaryota; kingdom Viridiplantae; phylum Streptophyta; class Magnoliopsida; order Malpighiales; family Erythroxylaceae; genus Erythroxylum; species Erythroxylum plowmanianum. The sequence goes on from JANVCQ010000230.1 coordinate 10,318,177, forward strand.
GAAATCATCAGTGGTCTTCTGCTATTGGATTTGTCAAACAAAAGAATTCCTCTCTAATTTCTTAAACTTTCTGCTTACTTTATTAACCTGGAGTAACAGTCTTCTTCTTGTTGTCCTTTTCTTTATCGGTTATGCTCATTACCTTCACCCTACTAGCTATCGATTCAAGGCTGTTTCTGAAACCTTTAACTGGACAAGTGAGTCATACACGGCTAATTGATGTAGGCAGAGGCAGAGGTTAGGGCAGCAAGTTCAAATTAGGAAAGAAACATAGGTTTAATAAATCAATTTAGTCATATATTGCCCTGCATCACTTGTTCACTTAAATATGGTTGCTTCTGCAAACATAAGAAAATTTAGTTCTGCATACCCTTTTTTTAATTTGTCCTTTTTGGCATATGTATTTCTAATGAAAATTTCGTTGCTTATAATGGTTCCTTTGCAGCATTAACTTCAATTCAAGGTTTCACTTATGGCATGTGTTGACCGTTATGGCTTGTGTTGGCCGTTCTAACTGTTATACTTGACACAAGGCATAAATTGCCCAGTCACTTTCATGAATTTATGGACTGTCTAAAGATATATTATAGATAAATTCTTGCATTTGTTTGTTTCTTTCCTCCTCATACCCTTGCCTTTTTTCCTCTTTACCCTTATTTCTCCATTCTTATCACTACTTCACTCCCTTCTCTTGTTTAATGATTGTGGCTGGCATATATTCTTTACATTGTGGAACTGGGATATATTCTGCCCCAGTGCTACTGCTGACGCATTCACATTATGCCACAAAGAGCTGATGCGCGTGTGGTTGCACACTTTCAGATATACCAGTGATTATTGATATTTTTGGGGAGTGCTAGATTGCTTATTGTTCTAGTTATGCCACAATCTCAGTGAAATGATCTTTCAGATGAATATCGATTCATTTTCTTTTTAGAATATTTATTTAGCTCATGCTCATCCAAAGTATTCAAAGTCACTAAGTCTTTGGAGAAGCTGCGGTGCCTGTTGTTTCAGACACATGCATTAGCTCAAAAGATGTAGTGGGCATTTTTCTGTCATTAGTTAGCGATTCCTTTCAGTATTAATTAACAGTGTACAGAGTTTAATTTCTTCATCAATGAGTTTAACCTCATTTCGTAACTTAATTTTTTGGTCATTGTTTCTATTCTTCTGCAGTACACTCCTGCCATTGATATTTGGAGCATAGGATGTATATTTGCAGAGTTACTGATGGGAAGACCGTTGTTTCCTGGAAAAAATGTGGTGCATCAATTAGACCTGATAACTGATTTGCTTGGCACCCCTTCTCCTGAAACCATTGCAAGGGTTTGTTACATTATCACCTTCTTTTGTTTGGCCACTGAGGAAAATCAGTGCCATTGTTCATGACTTGATTTGGTAGTCTCCACAGTTATGCTTTCATTTCTCAACCATTTGATTCTGTTTTTGGCTTGCAGATTGGGAATGAAAAGGCAAGAAAGTACCTGAGTAGCATGCGGAAGAAGAAACGAATTCCATTGATTAAACGAATTCCAGATGCAGACCCATTGGCTCTGCGTTTACTTGAGCAGTTACTGGCATTTGATCCTAAAGATCGGCCATCCCCAGAAGAGATAAGATTTAGTAGAACCAATAGTTTAAAATTTATAGCTTTTCCAATAAGATCATATTGAATAATTTGACATGCATCAACTATTCTAACACTGGCATCTGTTCTTTCTCCAGGCCTTGGCTGATCCATATTTTGATGGTGTGGCGAATAAGGAAAATGAACCATCAAGGCAGCCTATTTCAAAATTCGAGTTTGAATTTGAGAGAAGGAAGTTAACTAGAGATGATGTACGAGAGCTGATTTACAGAGAGGTAAGTAAACAGTATGTAATAGTTTATGCTCGAATTGGTGGTGCCGCCCGGCCCTTTCTATTCTAATAGTTGAAGCATACAGATTTTGGAGTATCATCCTGATATGCTGAAAGAGTACATCCAGGGCACTGACCAGACTCACTTTATGTATCCAAGGTCGGTCTTTGATCAAAATAGCTGTTAAAATTTTTTGGCTGTTAAGTGAAACTTTGGAAGGGAGAATCATGAAACAATCACTTGATTGGCTGTGGATATTAGAACACAGTACTGTTTAATTGGATTGAATTTCCTTCTTTGAAATGCAGTAGGTCGTCTTATAGTTCCATCTTTGAGATGTTCACGATGGTGGGAAGGTCATTTTAATCTATTTTTGTTGTTCCAATCTCCTTTCCGTTTTTGACTGTGGTCAATTCGATTGTTGCCTTCCCACTTTGATCAAATCATGACTATTGGAACAAGGTTATAGAAATCAAATTTCCCGTTAAAGTAACAAAACCTGACAATTTTTTATGAGATTATTCTTGAAGAGGTCAGAATAGGCTTGACAATATTGGCCCAGCTTGGTCGACCTAAAGTTAACGGGCAAGGTTCAGGTTGATCGGACTTCAGGCTGGGGTCAGGCCTAGGGGGCCGACATGAGAGGCCTGACCCACATTGCCATGCTGACGTCGTTTTGGTATATCTAAACCTGTAGACCAAAACAATGTTGTTTTGGTTAGTTATACCAAATGACATCGTAGAGTGTAGCTTGAGCAGGCTTGGGCCGAGTTGGTCCATTACTATCCCTAAGTAATTTTAGTGTGTGTGTAGTGTTTCCGTATGGCAAATTATTGTTTCAAAGAGATTTCGTTTTGCAATCCCTGGCTAGCATCAATTTTTGATTATTCATATCTTAGTGTTTCACTTTTAGAAGAAGAATTTAAAGTTGATTGCATTAGTTGAGTGCCTGCCTACTCGCTTTTTGTTTTATTTTCTCTTATTTCGTGTGGATAACTTTGCTCGAATAATCTCTTTCAGTGGTATTGACCGATTTAAGGAACAGTTTGCTCATCTTGAGGAAGTTGATGGGAAAAGTGAAAGAAATAGTCCTTTCCAGAGGAAGCATGCCACCTCGTTACCTAGGTAATGGCCTGGAGAAATCTTCATTTGTTTCTTTTGATCTCCTCAAGTATACTCCAATTCATTCTGCCTATACATATTCACAGGGAGAGAGTCTGCACATTAGATGAAGCTGAGAATGATGTAAAGCGAAACGCTGTGTCTCTATCTCGTGCATCCACACTGAACACCGCAGAATCACAGGCAATTGAAGATCTGCAGTCTGCACAGAAAAATGCTATAGCAAAGCAAAACAGTACTACTAAACCCAAGTGCGGCACCCGTAGCCTGTTGAAGAGCAATAGCATTGTTTCAAGGTGTGTTGGTCTCATCGGAAATGAACGCGAGGTACATGCGGTCTGATTTCTGAGTGAAGCCTGGCTGCATACCAGGGAGTGACCTGTGGCAATAAAAGTATTCAGCCCCAAACTATCCTAGCCAGTAGGATGTAGGAGTCTAGTGTTTGTCTCTGTATAATTGTTACTGCCATCAACACTTTTAGTGCTCGCACTCCCATTGTAAGAGTCGAGTTTAACATCAAAAGTATGCTTCGAAAAGGGGCATGAAGATAAACGTCACGGCAATGAGTTCATAGCTTAATGTTGCAAAGCATGTAGATTATATACGTCAAATTGTTGACATCAATTTGTCCACCAAATTTGCAGCCGTTAACCAACCGACGATCTGGTCAGGATTGAAATTTAAACTGAAGCTGAAAGGCTGGTGCTGACACAAATGCTTCCTCAATTCGGAAAGGTGTGATGTGGGGTGAATGCATACATCGTCCAATTAACATTACACGGTACGCAGCCTTGCTCATTTTCGCTGAAAGGACCAAATACAATGGAGAGTTTTTGAGCGTCACTCTTGCACACTATTGATTTGACGATACGAACGAAGCTTGACATAGACCCAATTCCTGACTACAAACATGCGCTCAGTGTGATGCTTATTTGCCAATTGCTTCATGCATATGATATTGCAGTGGACATAAAATAGCCTTGCGATCTTTCATAACTTAATCAACGTAAAAGACTTTGGAGTCATCGGCTAAGTACGGAACATGTAAAGGAGGTGCATACCGTATACAGCTTTGAATGGTGTCATGAAAATGGTAGAATGATTCTGCTAGTGGCTTCATTGAGAAGGATACTCACAAGCCATCTAACTGAAAATAAGTTAAAAACTTGTGTACCTATTCATTTAGGGATAAAATGTTGTGGACAAGTGTAAGGACGTCCTTTGCATACCAAACAATTCTTGCCAACATTTATTGATAAATGGTATCACGATCACTAGTTATTGTTTCGAGCATATCATGTAATTTATACGCTTAATCATAAAAGCTCTGGCAACCTTAATATTGGAATAGAGGTGACTCAAATGTATGAACTGAGAATATTCGCTCAAATGATCAACATATAAGTTAATAAAATACCCATTTGATGATAGAGTTAAAAAAAATTCCTTACGGTAAAAACCATCACCAATCATATAAATAATTATGCCAAATTGTCAAGAATATTTTTTTTTGATAAATCAGAAGATTTTATACACTATAACAAACACAAAAAATTGAGACAACAACAGCCTTCCTACCAAAGAAACCTTATAGATCTATTGTGGAACCATCCTTGAATCCATGAGAACAATGTGACTCTTGAGTCTTGTGGTTATTCATCTTTCATCTACGTTTATTTTTTCTCAAGAGCCGTCGCTTTTCTAACTTATGGGATATCAGAAAAGATAATCGCACATCTAACTTGAGGACCATAACTCTAATTCTTTATATAGTTTTTCTTATTTTTATTTTGGCCCATTATAAAATAAAAATCAGACTATTGGGTCTTTACACATTAAAACTCATACTTTATTAGATATCATAGCTCAAAGCATTCAACCTTAATAGATCACTTCAATTGGGCTTAACCTTATGATAGCCCATAATATACAATTAATTTTTATATATATGTGCCCACACGTTGGACTAAATCCAACATTCGATTTCAGTAGACCATCATTTGGTGCTAATAAAAGTTGCAACAGCCCTGGTGAATCAATCGTCTCATTTTTATTACGATGGCAGACTTCAGAGCATTAGATAACTTCTTAGGCATAATGTTGCATTTTTTGTTAAAAGTACATTTGAACCTTTTTTATACTTACCTACAACATCAACAACCTAGTCAAAAATTACGTTGAAATGCAGGACTCGGGAAAGTTTAATAATACACAATCTTACCTTTAACTAGTAGAAAAACTATTTTTAAAACCATTTTTTTATAGCACCTATAAACCTCAAATGGCCTCCCATTATTGTAGCGTGATATAACAAAATTATTCAAGTTTTTAAGACCGGTAAGCTGTCCACCATTATACGCCCTTTCCATTGCAAAACATCATTAGACCAATTGTGAGTTGAATTTGGATCAACACCCTTTTGTAAGCATGTCACTAACACATTTTATAACACATTTCATATAACGTGCATCTAGGAGACAAAGTGGATGGGGTGTAAAGTGAAAAGATAAATGAGTTTAAGCTTTGGTATTCAGGGTGTCAGGGTGTTTGAGGTAAAGAATGGAATAGGTATTTTAGTTGTCAAGAAACTCATACATTATGTTGTAGGGATAAAGAGGACTAATAATATGATTATGCCTTTAAATATTGTGGTGAAAGGTATTGTTTTCAATAAAATGTATGCTTATGCACCCCAAGTAGGATTGTACAAACAAATTAACTGCCAATTTTAGGACGAACTAGATGAGATGATTCAACATATGTTTTATGATAAGAGAGCTATTCTAGGATGAGATTTTAATAGTCATATAAGGGCAACCTCAGACAGGCGTGAATTTATAGGGGTTTTAGGACTATTGATAGGAATGATAGTGAGATTTTTTTTAGATTTTACGGTAGCATTTGAATTAGTGACCGCCAACTCATTTTCTAAGAAAAATGAGGAACACTTGGTGACTTTTAAGAGTAGAACTACGAAAATTCAAATTGAATAGTTTCTCATAAGGCAAATCGATCAACCTAGTTGCAAGGATTGTAAGGTGGTATCTAACACTTGCTTGTCAACTCAACATAAATTGTTAGTTATAAATCTTATAATTAACGATTAAAAGAAGAAGAGAAGTCCTAGGAGTTGTACCAGAGTTAGATGATGGAACTAAAAGGGGATATGGTAGAATAACTTAAGGATGGAATATTATATGGAGAAGAATAGAAATTGGAAGGAGATGCTAACTAGATGTGGGAGAGAGTAGTAACTATTTTAAGGAAAGTAGCAAAGAGATCTTTGGTGTTCTAAAGGGCCTAAGGGAAGTAAGATAGAGTCTTAGTGGTAGAATGAAGATATGCAATAAAATGTTAAGATCAAGAAGGTTGACTATAAAGCTATATTGGATAGCACCACGGAGGTAGAGAGGTTAGTTAATAGAAAAAGTTACAAACTAGCAAAGGAAGAGGGAAAGAAGATAGTCTCAAAAGCTAAAAGCAGAGCTTACATAAAATTATACCAATGATTGGAAACTAAAGATAGAGAAAAAGATCTTTTTAAATTGTTAAGAGTTTAGAAATAGAAAGGGAGAGTCTTAGATTAAGTCCGTTGTATAAAAGATGAAGCAAAGAGGTGCTTGTGGCTAAAATGACATCAAAGAAGATGACAAAGATACTTCTATCACTTTTTCAATGAAGGTGTAGAAGATAGTATCTCTTTAGTTGATCTTAGCCTGTCCCAGAGGTATTGTAACTTGTTGTCGATAAATCACAAATGAAAAAGTTAAAATAGCTTTGACGGAGATAAAGAATAAAAGGGCAGTAGAGCCTGATGAGATACCCGTAGAGTTGTGGAAGAGCCTACGTAAGCAGGGTCTTACTTGGCTAGCCAAGCTTTTTAATGTGATCCTTAAGTCAGCTAAAATGTCAGATGAGTGGAGTCATAGTATGCTAATTTCTCTATACAAGAAAAAATGGGACATCTAAAGTAGTAACTATAGAGGTATCAAACTACTTAGTCACAACATGAAGTTTTGGGAGAAGGTGATTGAGATGAGAGTAATAAAGGATGGAAAGCCAATTTGGATTCATTTTAGGAAGGTCCACGATAGATGCTTTACATGTCCTTAAAAGATTAATGGAATACTACAGGAAAAGACAACATAACCTACACATGATTATTATTGACTTAAAGGAGGCTTATGACAAGGTGCCTAGGAAAATCATATGGAGGTGCTTAGAAAGTAAGGGAGTTCCTGCAACCTATATTCTAGTTATTAAGGCTATGTATGGAGATGTAAAGACTAAGGGAAGAATGATAGAAGGAGATATAGATCATTTTTCTATCGATATTGGGCTACACTAAGGCTTTTCATTAAGTTCCTTTTTATTTATAGAAGTGATGGATGTGCTCACTAAGAATATCTAAGGAGATATACCTTGATGTATGTTATTTACTGATGACATTGTTTTAATGGAAGAGACAAAAGAGGGTGTCAATGTCAAACTAGAACTTTAGAGGGATACGTTAGAGTGAAAGGGTTTTAAATTAAGCAAGACTAAGACTGAGTACTTATAGTTTAACTTTTCGGGCTATAGGATGGATTCCGATATGAATATAAAGATTATTTTAAAAGTTATACCACATAAAGAGTAATTTTAAGTATCTATGATCTGTTATCCAAAGTAATAGAGAGATCGGTGAGAACATTGTTCATCGTAGTAGATCAAGGTTGCTTAAATAGAGAAGTTTATCAAGATTTTTATGTGATAAGAAGATACCATTCAAACTCAAAAGTAATTCTATTGTGTAGCGATTGGGCCAATTGGGGAGAATATTAACCCATCAAATAGGTATATAGTCATAAGTTAATGGTGGTAGAGATGAGGATGCTTCATTGGATGTACAATCTTACTAGAAGAGATAAGGTTTAGAATGTAATGGTAAGAGACAAATTAAAGGTGACTAATATTAATAAAAAAGTAAAAAGGACAAGACTTAGGTAGTTCAAACATGTTAAGAGGAGACATCTTGACACTTTAGTAAGAAGATATGAGAGAATTATAATTAGGGATTGTAAGAGGAAAAAAAGAAGACCTAAGAAGAACTGAGGAAAGGTGAGTAAGACTGATATGGCTATGATGGAACTTACCAAGTACTTGGCCGTCAATAGAAAACTTTACCATGCTAGGATACATGTAAAAAATCTAGTATAAAGAGGTCATTACTTTTTCATAGGTCGTTCAAGACTTATGTCTTATTTTTAGCCTATAAGTCTTCCCCCTTAGTATTTAGTCTAAGCAATTTTGTACTTACCCTAAATATTTTCTTGTAATGACGTGTTTGTTTTATTTATATACTTTTTTCTTTTTCATTTATGTATTTGTTTACTTATTTTATCCTTTTTATTCTTTACCTTATTATATATTTATTATATTACTTATTGTTTATATTTTATTTTCACGTACACACACACACACACACACACACACACAATGAGTCTATCAAAAATAAGCTCTCTACTAGTTAGTGTAAGACTGTATAATTTGAACCTCCCTAGACCCTATATTCAATGGGACTTCTATTGAATTGTTGTTATTGTTGTTGTCACCCTCTCAGCTATCCTTAACATCTTCTAATAAATTTCTATGCCCACGAAAGTGTTAAGATGAAGAACTTAATAATTGCCATTCTCGATAGAGAATCAACAACTGAGCTATAAGTGCCTTATTTTATATTTGATATCATAATCAAAGCCAATCAATTTAGATAACTAATTTTGTTAAAATAGCATCATAATTTTCTAGTCTAACAAATATAATAAACTTTAATGGTTGCTTTGAACAAGAAAACTATAGATTGTCAATAGTGTTATTGATGCTTAATATGCATCACCAAACTAAGGAACTCCTCATAGGCAACAGATGGAGATATTAAATTGATAATACATTACTCATATGGACGAAGTAGTATCCTTCCTGTATCAATAACAAACGTATGCCTTCCTCATTAATGTTTGCTTTAAGCACAAAAGTCTTGGAAAAATTTAGAAACGTCAATGTTGGAGTAGATGACAAGGAATCTTTCAATGAATGAAAGATTGTTATTCCCTAAACCCCAACCAAATGCATATTATTTTAGGAAAGATGTGAGGCTTGCTTAGTTGACTATAACCCTTAATAAATATATGGTAATACCCACAAGTTCCTAAGAAACATCTAAATTGCTTAAGGGTATTAGCCATTAGGCATTCTCCACTACTTTAATCTTCTTTAGATTTGTAGCCATACCTTGTATGCTAATAATGTGTTTGAGGTATTCAAATTGTAGTGCCTAAAAAAAACCATTTTGAGAGCTTTATAATAGTTTTTGTGTTCTAATAATTTGCAATACTTGTTTTATATGCTTCTTATGTTAATTGAATGTTTTACTATACACCAATATATAAAATAGACCTAAAAATCCTAGATAAGGTTTAAAGATAGAATTCATAAGGCTTTGATATGTTATTGAATCATTTGTATAACCAAAGAGCATTACTAAGAATTCTTAATGTCCCTCATATGTTTTAAAAGTTTTGTATATTTTAAACATTCTCTTGTGAATGTCACCGTTATACACTCATATTTGATGGTATGTAGCTCAAAGATCTGATTTTGGAAAGTAGTTTATGACGTGCAATTTTTTAAATAGCTTTTCCACCAATGAAATTTAAAGCTTATCTTTTCTAATACACTAGCTAAAGGCTCTATAATCAACACAAAAATGTTAGGATTCTTCTTTTTTTTAATGAAAAAACTACATTTTGATTAAAAATTCTATATTAAAGCAAAAGGTACTATTAAACCTAAATATGGCACCCTTAGCCTATTAAAGAGCAATAACGTTTCAAGGTGCATTAATCTTATTAGAAATGAACATGAGGAACATGTTGTCTGATTTCTAAGTTTAGCTTGTTTGCCTATCAGTGAAGGTCTTGTGAGAAGGTAGTTAGACAAAAATATCTAGCCTTAGTTATCTTAGTAAATTCTCTAGTTTTTGCTTTATATAATTGTTACTGTCATTAACAACTTTCAATGCTCGCACTACTAAAAGTCAAGTGTAATATCAAAAGTAGACTTTAAAAAACTAGGAACATAAAGGAATGATTACACACACACACACACACACACACACACACATCAATACATACATATATATACATACAAATAAAACAAATAACATTTTAACTAACAAAATAATAACTAACTGATAATCAAAAAATAACTAACTAACTAAAAGCTATCGATGACTAAAGATGTGATTAATATTTTTCCTCTAACACAACCCCACAAGATGTTGGTCAAAGGGACTATAGCCAAAGCTTGCTAACAAAATGATGAAACTAAAGTTAAGGCAATGATTTAGTGTATTAACTAGTTGTTCTAAAGAAGAAATGATACTAACTGTAAGGTCCTTATTGACAATTAAGATTGAAAACAATATGAAAGTCAGTTTTGATATGGTCAGTCCTTACATGAAACACAATATTTATTAATAACAAAACGACTTTAACATTGTCATACCAAATATAAGGTAGACAATAAAAGTGACTCCTAAATCATATAACAACTACGTCAATTATTTAAGTTAAATATAAAATGTGTTACATCTTTGAGCTCATACTTTGTAGAAAATATTACAACTGTCTATTGTTTTCTTGAATTCTAAGAAAGTAAAATTTTGCTAAGAAAATTAAAATAGCCACCCATTAATTTGCGATCAGCAGGACAATCAGCCCATTCAACATCATTAAAGGTAACTAACTTATCCATATAACAATTAGTGATAAAGAGATTAGGAAAAATGTTACCTTTTAAATAGTTCATAACCTTTTTAAGTTTATGCATGAATTCGCAAAGTGTATTCACCATAAAGGATATGCTTAGCCTTGTTAAAGTGACATATTAGAGATTGCTACAAACTTGTCTAAGTCAAGTAGCTTCCTTATTTAACAATGGAGTTCTTTTTTTTTCCTTTGTAAGTATAGATCTACTTGCTATGAGAGTGGAACACCACCTACAATTAGTCATCACAACCTTTGTTAAAATGTTTGGGATATAAGACTTTTGAGATAAGAAAATACCAGTAGAGTGTCACATCACTTCTATTATAAGAAAATGTGCAGTTGCCCTAAATCACATAAAGAGAATTCTTTAAAGAGCAAAGCAATAATGAAGTTAACCACAGTTGTATTACTTCTGGTAACCATCGTATAATCAACATAGAACAATAAAAAAACAAGTGCAATAATGTATGAATAAAGAGAAATATGCATGAGAACCAACAAAACCAATACTAATCAAGTAATTTCTCAATTATTGTATCCATGCTCTTGATGCTTGCTTGAGTCTATATAAAGATCTGTTCATTTTGCAGACATAACCCAGATGAATGCTATCAACAAATCCTTAAGGTTGGCCCATACATGTTTTTTCTTTAAATGGCCATGTAAAAAGAAATGCATTAATAACATTAAGTTGACATAATGACCATCCTCTAGAAATAGAAACAGATAAAACTAACATTATTATAACAATAGGACTAAATGTCTCATTAAAGCCTAGACCATGTTCTTTTATGCACCCATTGGCCACTAACCTAGATTTTAATCTTTCAATGGTAGCATATGCTTTTCTTTTAATGTTACAAACTCAATGATTGTCAACAATATTTCTAGATGGAAGTGGGATAAGGTCCCATATATTATTTCTCTACAATACATAGATTTCAAGTTCCATAGCTTCACGCAAGTTCTATATCTTATTTATATTAGTAAAGGAGGAATGTTCATTAGTATTGAAAGCGAATGGATTGGATTTTCGTAAAAGATGTAAGGTAGCACATCTATATAATATGGGGGACAAAGTTGCATAGAGTGGTTACATGTGGATGTGGATGAGCATTGGAAGTAGGATAAGAAGGAGGATACGAGGTTGGTATAAGATTGTTAGGGATTAGTGAGATAGGATTTGTAAAAATATTAAAAATACCTGAAGATATTGTAGGAACAATTAGTTGTGTAGTGGAGAAATAATTTGAAGAAAAAAAAAGAAGTCTTATCATTGGATTAGATAGGATGATTTGGTTGAGATCTTATAATTTATTAAAAAGGAAATACCTTCTCAAATTATACATGTCTAGCATAACAAAATTTTCTTTTGTCCTTCAAGACAATGATAACCATGATTAGTAGTAGAGTAACCCATGAAAATACATTGCTTTAAATGAAAAGAAAACTTATTTTTATTATAGGGACAAAGTAAAAGATAAATGACACACCCAAAGAATCTAAGGAATAGATAATTTGGATGTCCAAGATGATCATGTCAATCATCTAATTTAACTAAAAAAGCTGCAACATTTAAATTAGTTTGTTGTTATAGACTAACACTTAGTTTGTTGTAAAGCCACAACTCATTTGTTCCTTGTAGCATCATATCCTTGGTAATATGATATTTCTTAAGAAAATGGTTAGGATGAAATTTAAAGAAGCAATTATTATCACAATAAAATTTTTGCCCAAATAATAATGACTTAGTAACATTAAGAACATGGAAAATATTGTTTAAGGAAAATTCTTTTGAAGGAGAAAAAATGGAACTGAAACCAACATGAGAAATATATAACTCCGTGCCATTACTAACAGTTAATTTTTCCTTAACCTTATACTCATTGGCAATACTTAAAGATGTCATATTGTTGTAATATAAGAATTACTCCTGTTTCAGGATGCCAACGTTGACTTATCGTGGAATTGAAGTTCTTCTTATCAAATAGTGTTGGAAGGAGAGCAAGATTTCCCTGAGGTCGTGGATTATCATAGCTTCTTCCATTTAAATGACTATGTTGTGGAATAAAATTAACATTAAACCTGCGCCAACAATTAAGAATAGAATGATTTGTATAGCCATAGACAAGGACGGAGCTACAGTGGGGGTAAGTGGGGGCACTTTCCCGCACTGCATCTGAAAAGTTTTCATTTAAAATCATTATTTTAAATTTTAATTTTATAAAAAATTAAAATTTTGCCCCCATTTATTTAATTGATGACAAAAAAATAAAAAAAAGTATAAATATATTTAGATATGAAATAAAAAATAAAATCTGAACCCATCTATTTTTATTAAGATTACTATTATTTGGGACCACAACTTTTTTAAATAAAAGCCTACAAATAAAGAGATAAAACCTACATACTTAATTGACTTTTTTTATTCAAAATTTATACCCTTTTGGCTTCTTTATCATACTATTTTTTGTCTTTTTGACTTCTTCTTTCCCTAACTCTACAAGAACTACCGCACGCCCAAAGCGAGAGTTTATACGCAGTCACGCAGATGCAGAAGCAGAGTCTCTGGTCCTGGGTTCGGCTATAAAGGTGATTGACATCTAAATATCTAATCATTTATAAACATTATTTTCTAGCATCTAATAGTTTATAAAGGTGATTGACATCTAATTGTTTATAAACAAAGTCATGCATTGGGACAAGTGAAACAATTTTTTTTCCTGGTAGATAGCTTCCAATTACTATTTATAAAAGAACACCTGAGAATTTCTACTTGATGAAAGGCCTTACACATCTTGAATTTAAATGTGAAGGTAAAAGTCTAATATTAGAATATACATAATTATAAATCATTCCACATATAAAAATAATAT
>JANVCQ010000230.1:10342872-10358519 GCA_025531925.1 Erythroxylum plowmanianum
CTGGAACGCAATGCAGGTTCATCATCGATTGAAAATGCTGCAGATAGTCGAGAGGATCGGTCCTTCCAGTATACTTTTCTGACGTCGGTATCTTAGTACCGACCGCTGAGAGGCTATCCAAGATCTCTGGGATGAAAGGAGAGCTGTATTGTATTGGTGGTTGGCCAGGACGGGAATTCATGGCTATGTTGATCCGATGGTCCACGATTTTTTCCAAGGCTTCCGCAGAGTATCGATCGGCCATCACACCAACCTACCGAGCTGGTGTTTGCTGTTGTTTCGGCTGAGATTATAAGATTTGGTGAATCAATAGATCAGCCGCTTCTTCTATTTGTCTCTGTGTGAGGAAGGCTGGTTGTGGTGCAGGAGGGTTCGTGTTGAGGGGGTATTGGATGTGAGGATGTGAACTGGTTCAGTCATCATCCTCCAGGGCCACTCTTTGAGTTTCTTGGTCTTGGTTTTGGGATTGTTGTGGTTGATCATGCTGGTGCTCGTTTATGCTAGGGTTTTGGTGTTGGGATGGAGGGTGTGTATGGTGATCAGAGTGCAGCGATGGAAGGGCGGCGGGTAGCCGCAAGCCCATTCGCTGCAATGTAAGTGTCACAACAGCTGCTACATCGGGATTCGTCGCCGTCGCTTGATTGATCTGAGTGTTTCTGGACGTGGTGCCCTGATGCCGGGCTCCACGGTGGGCGCCATTTGGTTCAGTCAGATTTTAGTGGGGCTGGGCGCTACTGCTTGGATCCATAAGATTGATTAATTCTGGCTGAGAATTACCTACAATTGCAAAACAGTAAAGGCACGTCGGGGGTTGATTCCCGGTAGGCCCCTCCAACGCTCAAGTCAGTTTCTTTTGAGAGTTTTGGTGGCTAGTGAATAAAGAGAATTAAGGTTCTCGAAAATCGTACCTTTCTCATGATGAGGTAATGAATTTATACCTGAAAAGTGTTTACTAGGTTTAGGTCTCCTCTTTCAAGTGGACAGCCACCATTTATGAGTGGGCCGTCTATGTTTGGGCCTGGGCCTGGGCCTAGCACGACTGACCCAACCAATTGTAATATTTGGGATGCCCTATCAAATGTATTTAGGTCGATCTCATAAAATAGGCAACTTTAATTTCATATATAATTACAAAAGTTAAAAAGAATGATCTTACTGTCTCATAGTATCTTTAGCTGACGAGCTTTCTATAACTAGGAGATCCCCCTTCTTAATAAAATTCAATTATATATTTTATCATAATATTAAATTAGACAACTATGACACCATCTTAACTTTAGATTCACATTCTCATATAGTTTAATTTTTAGAATTACATAAAGAACTTATGGCTCATAAAATACTTACAAAAATCTGTTATATTACTCCAATTGCTAACGTCATTGTCAAGCAAAACTTAACTCTACTTCTTCCCACATCATCTACTTTACCATAAGGCTCCGTTTGGTTGGTAGGAAAGTAAAGTGAATTTGGAATATGATTCCTTGGAAAATAAATCTATGGAAAGTAAAGATATTCACATGTTTAGATACTTATAAGAATTCTAATAGAAAAATTGAGTGGATTCTTATTATAGTGTTTGGTATGTAACAATATTTTATAGAATGTAACTTAATTTTGACTTATGTTTCCAATTATATCCTTACAAACAGAATAAAAATTGAAATCATTAAATAAGTAAAAATATGAACCTGATGATTGTCAATTTAAACTTCTAAGTAAAAATATTCAAAATCTAAATACCGGCTGATACCGAAAATTTTTTAAAATAGGGGAGATTTTTGCAAAATTTTCAAAAATTATTAAAATTTCCCTCCCTCCCTCTTATCTCTCCTTCCCCCCTTTTTTCAAATTTTTTTAATTAGTTATTTTTATTTATTTCAACTTTTATAATTATTGCAATTTTTTAATTTTTGTTTTTAAAATAATAATAAATATTTTTATTACTAATAATAATTATAAATTAAATAAAACTTACAAAAATATTTTTATTTAAACTTATTTTAATATTTTATATAATAAAGTATTAATAAAATATTTTATTTTTAAAAATAAATAATTTATTATTTATAAACTAATATTTATTATATATATTTTTAATTATTAAATCAAAATTTATTTAAAATTTATATATTTTAAAGTCGCAAAGTTGAGAGAGAAGGAAGAGTTAAATTGTCTAGTGTATTTTTTAGATTAAATTCCTGGGGAAAGTAATCTAAATACCAATGGGGTGTTGGGATTTAGAATCCAAGGAAAGTGTCATTACTTTCCCTCAATTAGGAAAATTTTTACTTTCCTAACTACTCAAAAAAACGAACCAAACGTAATAATTTAAATTTTAGGAAAAAGATTACTTTCCCTAGTAACAATCCATGCCAACCAATCGGGCCCAATAGTATTCTCCTTAGCCAACAAGGTCTCATTTAAATAACAACAACAATGGTGCTCAAAATAATTTTGACTCTATCAGATATTCAGGTGTAAGAACCATATAGTTATTGTTTATTAGCATCACTATCAATCTCAACTCCATCCTCCTTATAATCAACAAGCATATATAGTTTTTTTTTCTCAATCATTCTCTTAGCAATTTTTTAGCACCATTTTATCTGAATACGTGGGCAAATTATCATGCTGCTCCTGACCTTTCTTCCCTAAGCATTGTGAATGAGTATTATGGTAATGACCATCTACTACTTGTTAATGGACATGGATTACCTATAACCGATATAACTACTATTTTTTTTACTCCCATTTAATGGAAAATTCAATTTAAAAATTATTGTTCATGTTCCACATTTAAATAAATCATTGTATC
This sequence comes from Erythroxylum plowmanianum, assembly GCA_025531925.1. NCBI lineage: Eukaryota > Viridiplantae > Streptophyta > Magnoliopsida > Malpighiales > Erythroxylaceae > Erythroxylum > Erythroxylum plowmanianum. The sequence continues at coordinate 10,345,691 of JANVCQ010000230.1, forward strand.
AGTCTAAAAATCTTGTTTTGATAAATAATATTTCTTTGAATTTTGTCTAACTTATTTTGTTATAAAAGACCAAGTAACCAAGATGTTACTCCTTCAAAGACTAGGTGAAAATGTATTATATGCTCTCACCAGTCTTATCTTAAGCAAGCTAATTTTGTTTAACATCCTTGTTTAACTGGCATGCTCGACTTGAGCATCCACAACTACATTTTATTTCTAAAATATTTTAGGATTTTAATTTACCTTGTTCTAAGTCTATTCTTCTCCTTGTTTTTTATATTTCTACCGAAAGCTTGTAAAACTTCCTCTTACTTCTATTATTAACAAGAGTCAGGGCACCATTGGAAATTATACATTTGGATGTTTCAAGTATGGCTTCTATCTTGTCAAGTATGGTTATCATTATATCTTACTATACATTGATGGTTTTACTCACTATACCTAGGTGTATCTTCTTAAAAAATAAAAGTATGTTTACTCTTACTTTCTCTAGTTTCAATATTATGTCCAATGTTAATTTTAGATTCAAATTAAAGCCTTTCATTCTAATTGGGGTAGACAATACCACAAATTAAATAAATCGTTCCAAAATATTTAAAAAAATTCCCCATATAGTATGTCCATATACTTATGAACAAAATGAAATAGCAGAAAGAAAAAAATTACACGTGGTTGACGCTACTCTCACTTTACTTACCTATGGCCATGTTGGATTAGAATATTAGAATTATGCTCTTCAACTGAGTGCAATGTTAATCATCATTACCTTTTAATAACATATAAAAATTCACATTTAAAATTTAAAATTAACATCCAAACTATTTAAAATTTAAACCATTTAACTATTTTATTTACCCTCTCTTTTCAACCTTATAATACTAATAAATTCTAATTTCAAACCAAACCTTATGTTACCTTAGATAAAGGCCTTCCCATTTAACTTTCTTTTGTCATGATATCGCCATTATTCATATCTATCTTGTAAGATACGTCAGATTCAATAAAGAAAAGGTTTTTTGTTTTAATAGACAATCCAATCACAATTAACAAAGGAGGAAATCTTGATCTTTGGTGTAATCTAGTTACGTATATAACCATAATTCAACTTCTATCGTAGCTTCAGGTGTACCATCATTATCCCCCCCTGTTATCTCCTTCTTTCTCCCCTTATATCAATTCTCATATGGATTCTTCTACATTAAACTAACTATTGTCAACTATTCCTTTTACTATCACCAAAAAATAAAAAATAATATCCAAAGTTACTTATTACACATATATCTAACCTAAACTCAAGTCCTAACCTAGTAGTTGACCTTAATAAATATAACCAACACAATTAATAACTAGACAATTATACTTACCATATGCAATTGAGATAATCCATAATGAATAAACATCTAGGAAACTTAATATCTTTTTCCTCTTTACCACAAGTTGAATTAAGAAACTTTAACCAAGCTAAAATATATCTCAAATGGAGAAATGATATGATTGAAGAGTTAATACCTTAATATCTAATCAAACATAGCTTGAGGTCTAAGTTTTAGTTCCTAGACCTCAATTACAAATTTCATTAGTAATAAATGAATCTTTAAAAGTTAGAAAGAAAGTTGAAGGTAGTATTGAATGGTATTAGGCTCTTATTATTGCAAAGAGGCATAGTCAATAAAGTGGTATGGATTATGATTAAACTTTTAGTCTAGTAGTTAAACCTAGCACTATTCACACAATTTATCTGTAGCCACTATTTATGATTGGAGAATTCTTTAACTTGATATATTTAACAATTTGTTACATGGTTTTATAGATATAAATGTTTTCATTGAACAGCTATAGGGTTTTATTAGTCCTATACATCTTGACCATATTCTTGTCGTATCCCTCAAATCATTTCCAAAATTATTCCATTTCAACCACCGTAGTTGCACAAGTGTCTGGTTTCTAACGATATCCACAAAATAGGTTAAGAGAACTCTGTAACTCTTACAGAGAGGGTTAAACAAGAAATACTGATTCTATAGAGCTTAAGCCTATTTAAAATAGGTTTTGGACATTTAGGTAATTTAATTAAAATTAAATTCTAATTTCAATTAAACTTTAATTAGAATTACAATTAATTTTAATTTTCAAAATAAGATCTAATATCTTATATTGATCAAATAGACTAATATTTTATTTATTAAATATCTAATATTTAATCATAAAGTTTCTCAAACTTTATGGACTTAACTCCTACTTCATTAAAATATCTTTTCTCTCTTTATCTCATTCTCTGTGTGTGACCTATTATATTCCCAAATATGTTGGCAATAGATATAAATTATAACATTACATTATATTTACAATTAGATAAATTAAACTTTTTCAAATTTTTATTTTCTAATTAAAAATTTATATTTATAAATCAAAATTGGCATCTAACAACACATCATGACTACCTAAATGTTTAGGAATGCTAAAATAATTTTGTTCAACCTTTCCATATAATTCAATTATTTTGTCATACAATATTCTAATTAGACATATAGTATGGAATTAGTGTCTACTCTATTTGAGTCCACTGATGTTAGTTCTCTACCATTACTTCTTAATTCAAATAATGACATCTGAAAACTATTTTCAAAGTGTCATTCCATCTTGAATAAGGATTCTCAAATCAATACTAATCAAGAATAATGTAGCATTCTCTCTAATAACTTTATAGTAATGAATCATATATTGATCATATAACTACCTTTATATAGTTCGTTGATAAATGCTAAATAGATTTTATTTATAATACCATATTTAATGCATTTTGTTTGTTTATTTGAGAGTCTTTTATTATTTATGGTACTTATTTTGTTTATATTGTGTTTCTAGGTATTATTAGCATTTATGGAAAAGAAGGAGAATAATTAGAGCAAAATTGAGAAAGAAAATGGAAGAATTTAAACCATTTTGGTGAGTACCCGTGTAAGTCCACACTGTTGTATAGGTGTCTATGTAAGTTTACATGGTCATGTACCTCTTTGAGATCGTGTTTCTTTTCAATTCTTAAAGATTGTAGCAAGATTAAGGGACACGATCATACACATGGCCATATGAGTGATTGTGTCCACTCTAGTAAATTTAAGCTATAAATGGATAAAACAGAGATAAGATAAGAAGAATTAGAAAAAGGGTTTACATGAGGCTAAAGGGGCTCAAAAAAGGACATATTGACAGTCTAAAATGATAAATAGAATGAAGAACAAGCAAAGAAACATATTTGGGGTGGATTTACGTCAATATAAAGTGAATTTTATGAAGATTAAAAGGGATTTCAACATGGTTCTTTTAGTTTTCTATTTTTCCTTGAGTCTTGATATTATCATTATGAGTTAAACATTTTTTGGTACTTGTATTAAATTCATTCTTTAATTTCATTAAAATTTAATTATGTGTTCTTAATTATTCTTGAATTAATATTTCTATCATATTAATTTATGTATGATTTTATGCAATTGAGATCAGGAATCCTTTTATATGAATAGATCTATCATAATTGAAAGGAGTTGCATTCAAACCTAGAGATAGGTTTGTATAAATCCTCTAGATTAGGGCCAAACCTAATAGTGCATTAATGCAATCTTAGGGGTTTTAACTAGAAAAAAAGATTTCAGTTAATGAACCAAGGGTTAAGAGTTAACAGCCTCGAGAAAGATATTAACATAAGATAGAAATTTTTACAGTCCAATAAACTATATATTAAATTAAGTAGTGAAATCATGATTGTATGATCAATCTTAAAGGGATTCGAAATCCAAGTACCACTGTTTTACTTGATTGTTTCTTAGTTTAATCTTTGTTCTTGTTAGTTAATTGAGTGATCTATTTCAGTTTATTGTTTTAATTTTGCATTTGATTAATCTTAAACACCATAATTTGTTAGACTAGATAATAGAAAGATAGTAAATACTAATAATTATATTCCTCATGAGATTGACCTATACTTGTCAGTGCTAGCTACAGCTAAACCGTGCATTTGCGATTTAAAACATAAAATTACACATCAAATTTTTGGCACCTTTACTAGGGAGTAGAATATTAGGTAGTATTTTATTTATTTTCTTTATATTTATTTTTTGTTATGATTTTCTTTCTTGATCTTTTTTTGTCTTATTTTTAGGATTTGAGTAGTCATTGTTATAACTATCAAAAATAATGGAATGATGGAGAGGACATGATTCTTAAGGGGATTATAGCATGCCATCACTTATGGCAACTTTGGAAGTTTGGAATGAGAGGCATGGTGACATGTATTTGGTAACTTAGTTGATATCCACGACGTATTGTGAAATTTTTATAGTAATCATCCTTATCATGAATATCAAGAATCAAACTATATGTGGGAGCATCTGAATTGCATGAACTGATCTTAAGATACCCTTCACGAGGACATTTATAATTCAAAGTGGAGCAATTATTACGACTTTGCATGGAATGATCATGCTTCTTCTATATTTTTTGAATATCTAAAGCAAAATGAAGAGGAACGTCTTAGAGATATCCTCACAAAAGGCATTTCTTTACAAAAGGCTACCCCCTATAGTCTACAAGAGCTAGTTGCTTCATTCAAATACTCCAAGTTAAACTTGAGGGATAATGTGAGTGCATTCATTTTTCGAAGCGGAGAGGAGGTAGAGGTTGAATATACAGAGGATATGCAGTTCAAGAAGAGAAGGAAAAAGACTCAACAGAGAAAATAAAGGTTGAAGAAAAAGAGGAAGTTGTTATTCAAAAATACAAGGAAGAAGAGAAGGAAGGGGAGAAAGAGGAAGATGAAGATGAAGAGGAGAAGTCAAATATGGAGGCTATCAAGGAATTATAGATAGTCATTTTAAGTAAGGAGTGTTTTTACTTCCTATAAAACATGTAACATCCCGTTACCCATGTTAAGGTTAAAATTGTAAATGTGAGAGATTCACTGAGAGATTAGAAATGTGTTTCATGCTCATGCATTATGTGATATGCTCATGCACATGAATATTGAATCGTTGTATATGAAAATGACTGTACATGCACCCATTGACATTCCGGGTATAATTGAATTGTAATGTGATAGTATTGAGAATTGTGAATCTCTTGTATTGGAAATTTAATTGGTAAATGTAATTGTTAATTTTTAAAATTTGGTAAATTATTGGAATAATGTCCAAAAATTGTGGGAGATTATTGTAATAGGAACAATTCCAGAAATTTTTAATTATTAGGAAAAGTGCCACTTGGCAAGTAAATTGATGTATGAAAAAAAGAAATGAGTGTAATGATATTGAAGAAAATTTTGGGAGTCAACTTTAGAATTTTGAGATAATGGTTGTGAAAATTAGAGACAAATTGGAGATAACTGTAATGAAAGGATGAAAGTTTGGGAACTAGTTCAATAAGATCTAGTTAGTTAGGAACTAGCCAAGGTCTTAAATAAATGGACGAGTGTCCAATTCTTAAACACTTGTTCTCTTAAAAGATCCATCTACTATTTGTTCCTGTCTTAAAAATATCTTCTTCGGGATTTTCCTTTATCCTATGGAAGCTTCATTCTTTCAGAAAGATCTCTCACCCTCACAAAGAAAGTTTGCGCTCACTTTTCACTCACCATCTCTTTTTGTTATCTTTTTCACTATAACTGAAATACCTAAATTATATGTAAATTATATGTTATATGACTGGGTGAGCCATCGATGATGGTCACTCATTAAGTTCGCAAAACTCACCCAAAATTTGCAAATATTTTTCAGGACTCAAAAGAATATCCCGTTAGGCAAATAGGAGTATACTTACTGCATGCAAGGGAAAGATAGAGGTCGGGATCAGTGCGCATCTACACTAGTGTTTTCCTATTTTTGTATAAATTTGTATTCCGCGATTTCTGTAAAATAATGTATTTCGAAATTTTTATGTAATGTTTATACAAAGGTTTTTATGGTGGAATGTAAAGACATTATGACTAAAGTGTTTTGTATTTGTAACGGGCCTCAGTTGGCTATTGAAATTCTATGATTGTATTGTGTTGATTGAAAATGTTTATGAATGAAAGTGGGCCCGAATTGGTTATTATTTCCACATATGTTTGTTATTGTTTCAAAAAAAAATTATACCGACTTTTAAATGATTGACTGCTCTAGCATGCCACCCTTGCGGGGCACAAACTCGGATATCACCCAAGATGTCGAGCACGTGTCTTGCTGGAGTGGGGTGCTAAAACATAGCCTTTACTTTGAATCTATGAACTAGAATAGTAGAAGATCTAACTGCTAGATTGAATGAGTTATAGATGTATATGTATATACATATACATATGCTTGATTGTGTGGCTTGTTACCGATGGATATAAATATATTAGGCACTAAGCTTTATAGCTTAACCTATTATTTTCCACTCCTCAAGTGCAGAACAAGAAGATTGTTGATCCTTACAAGGCATTGGAAACTCCAACATAGCTAGAGATCTTTTGTAACTAAGTTAGTGACTATATTTTTGGATAGCTTTATAAGCATATCAAACATTAAGCATCCATTTGTATTTTGTATTAAGTTATTGATATGTTGGTTGATATGTAACTAAAGCTTGTTCAAACTCTATTTTGATCTAGCAATGAGAATGAGACTTGAAGAAGTTCCTTTGTGTATGTTTATGTTTATCTTGTGGTTGAGTTATGATGGTTGTGGAATTGGTATGTGTATGTGTGCAGAATTTCGTATTGAATGTTGGGTTTCTGGGTTGCCAGTCGAAGGATTCGCCCCGGTGAAGCTAGATTTTGGTCACAACAAACCTTTCCTGAAGGGTAATTTTACCTAATTTTTGCAACTTCACCACGGCAAAGCCAACCTTTCACCACTGCCTATTTATCCCGAGAGGTCCTTGGGTTAATCCGGGGACTTCACTGCAGTGTATTTGTCCCAAAAGGTGTGTTCACTCAACCTTGAGACTTCGTCGCAATGAAGCCAGATATTGGTCACGACGAACTTCTCCCAAAGAGTCTATGGAAATATTTCCATATCTTCACTACAGTGAACCTGCCAATTGCTATAGCTAAATTTCTTACAAATTGAATGCTTTCAACTTTTCTGTCACATGATCCTCACCTGATTGCCCCTAGTGGTCGCCTCAGGATTAGTAACAAGACTCGAGTCCCAACAATAAAACAGGAATTAAAGAAGTTAAACTCAAGAAGGGGATAGAATACCAAAAATGAGATAAATGATGTAATAATAAGGCTCTCATTTCTTCAGAATTCACTTACAGATAATCCAAGTTACGAGAATCTAGTAAAGAAGGAGAAGGAAGCTATTAAAAACTATTTGTAAGTAGTAGATAATCATTGCTCCTTATTGTAATAGTGAGTCAGGATCAACTGGATCAAGGATGGAGATAGGTGCATAAATGTTTTTAATACATTGTAAGTAAGAAGAAATATTAACAAAATCACCTCCATAAGAACTAAATCAGGGGAGATAATATATGGACAGCTGAGATTTTTAAAGGTGTTATAGGATTTTTTCATAATCTCCTAGGAACAGAAGGGAAAGCTAGAGCTAATAGAGAGGATTATGCAATTTGTCTCTGTTAATATTCCTGAATATGAAGCCAAAAATTTAACCAGGCCTGTCACTAATCAAGAAATAAAGGAAATAGTTTTTAAAATGAATGGAACAAAGGTTCCAGGCCTAGATGGTTTGAATGAGATTTTCTACCAAAAAATATGGGAGAAAAATAGGAAAATTCATTAAAGAAGTTGTCCGTGAGCTCTTTAAAAAGGGAGTGCTACTCAAGGAGCTAAATAGATCCTTCTTATGTTTAATTCCTAAGATTTATGACCCTATAACTTGGGGTGATCTTAAACCTATTTCTTGTATTAATGTTAGCTATAAGATCATTGTGAAGGTCCTAACAAATAGGTTGAAATTTGTATTGCAATTCATCATCTGTGAGAACCAGGGCACATTCTTAAGTAATAGGAATATTGGTGACAATATTCTAATTTTTCAGGAGCTCTTGCAAGGGTATATAAGAGGAAATACTCCACAAAATTGTGCTAATAAAGTGGATTTTCAAAAAGCTTTCGATAATGTCAGTCGGAGATTTATTTTACAGACTATGGAAGTTATGAAATTTCCCCATATGTTTTCTTTTGGGATTCTAATTAATAGAAGTCCAACAGATGTTTAAAGGCATAAAAGGACTATGGTAAGGATATCGTCTTTCCCCTTACCTCTTTCTAATTTGCATGGATGTTCTCACCTTGTTGCTAAAACATAAAACTCTACAGTTCCTAATTTCCAATACCACTCTAAGTGTAAGCTGCTTTCTCTAACAAGTTTATGTTTTGCAGATGATCTTATCCTACTGAGCAAGGCTGATTTTCATTTAGTTTCTTTGCTGATGAGTACTCTACAAAGTTTTAAGGAGATATATGGATTGAGTATTAACTTCCGTAAAAGCTTCTTAATTTTGTAAAAAAGTGCAGTACATCTCTCAGATATTTTGTCACGAGTCACTGGAATGAATAAACAAGATCCTCCTCTCCTATACTTGGGAATTCCTATCTCTTTAAGAAGATTAAGATATAAAGAATTTCTACCACTGATTGAAAAGATTAAAAAATGATTGGGGTTTTGGACAAATAGAGTTCTCTCCTATGGAGGCAAACTTTAACCCCTGAAGCTTGTTATAATGTCAATACAAACTTGCTGGTGCTCCTCCATATTCTTATCTAAGGGGCTGGTTAAAACTATGGAAAGAATGATGAAGCAATTCCTATGGAGAAGAGGAAAAGGTGAGAAAGGAATATCTAAAGTGAGATGGAAGCAAATGTCTATTAAAAAAAGTGGCAGTTTGGGACTGGAGACAATTAGGAAAAGCAATAAATATCTAATGCTAAGAATCTACAGAATTTTAAGTGAAAAAGAGTCCAAATGGATCAAATGGTTACATGGATATATATTAAAGGGTGGCAGTTTGTGGGCAGCTAATCTAAAAGAAACTTACTTTTGGTTTCTCAACTAAATTCTTAAGTTGAGGGAAGAGATTCAAAAATGGGTTACATACAAAATAAGGGCAGGGGATAAGATTTCACTATAGTATGACAAATGGGTTTGTCAAAGGGCACTAATATATAACTAGATGGTAAGAGATCTTCTGGTTAGGTTCTCAAAGAAAACTTAGTTAAATGAGCTAATTATAAATGGAAACTGGTCTCTGTCCTGAGATGAAATGAGAATTTTGTCAATTTCACAATACAGGCACATTGATGAAGAAGATGCTTATCTGTGGAATGGTTTTTCTGTTTTAGAATTAACCAATAGGAAAGAAAAAGAACCAATGTATAGGGAAGACAAAAGAATAGGGTGATGCAAGCTAATTTGGAATGCTCTCAAGCCGAATGCTAGCTTTTTGCTTTAGTTAATCATGTTGAATAAACTTAGCACCATGATTAGACTGAAGTTTCTATCCTTTTCTAAACAATGTGTATTATGTAATTTGGAGGAAGAGGATAGGAATCATTTGTTTTTCAATTGTGGATACTTTAAAGAAGTATGTCAATATAATTCATCTTTATGCATATTTAGACACACCTAAAGCAGTCTAAGTGTCATCTTACAAGAGATATTGCAGATGCCTACCTCTAAACATGATAAGGAATTTTATACGGTGGCAATTGCATCATGCATCCAAGAGATATGGAAAGAGAGAAATAATGGAAGATTTGTAGGAAAAGCTAGATGTCTATTTTCTCTTACTGAGCTCACAGTTGCAAACATAAGAGAGTAACTAATTATCCAGATGGAAAAGACATGTAGCAAAAGATTGGTGGCTTCTTGGAGACTTTGATCCTGTCTTATTTGTTGATGGGGAGTGTTAACATGATTTACAGAAATTAAGAAGGGTTTTGGGATTACCAAGCCTCTCTTCAAACATGAGAGAGCTACTGTAATGGGAATTCAAAACAAAAGGAAGAACAGAAGTAGAGAAGCTAACCTACTCAATTAGACAATCAACAAAGAAGCAGATGTTACACAGAAGATGAATGTATGCAACCTAAGTAGATGAAGATTAACAATCAATCTTAAGGCAATTAAGTACAAAACTACAAAAAAGAGAGGATTTACCTGACGAGGCAACCGAAGGCTGGGGATCAGAGTCCAAATCCTATGATCTGTAGCTAAACTCAGGCTTAAGTTAGGACTAAACAAAAAAAAAATAGCTTCAACAAGAAGAATCAAGAAACTTAGTGTTACCTGGGCTAAGATCAACCCTTCACCATGTGCAGCTACCGCAACTACTCCAAACTAAACTTCAAGCCTAGCAAGGTAGAACTATGATCAGATGGTTAATAGAAGAAATAATCAATTGATTCAAGTCAAAGATCTTCTTACCTTGGTAATGCAAACTGCATGGAGAAGAAGATTGCCCATCACCCTTGATGTCTAGCCCTAATTGGAAAACTTCTGACAATCTTCTCTCGTCTGGTGTGGCTCATTACCTCAATTACAAAATGCCTCCATATTTTGGTTATCCCTTGTTAACTACAACATAGTCGTTTTATTATGTAGGTTGGGTAGATGCAGCAATTACATGTTATCATTTTATTGTGTTTATTGTAAGAAGGTTTCATCTCTCCAAAAGTCTATGCTTTAACTCTTATTTATTCGATAAATTTTTTAATTTTTCAAAAAAACTATTTGTTAAACTCTCTTTATGAATTCCAACTATGATTAGAAACTATTAAGAACTTAATAAAGAATAAGAAATTAGAAGAAAAGAGTACATTCAAAAACTTAGTAAAGAATGAGATGTCAGAAGAAGAAAGTGAAGAGAGGATCCAGAATTAGTTTTTTGTTAACTAATTGAAAATTTATTACAATCCATATATGCAGTAACTATTCTAACTATTAGCTAATTACAATATAAATAAGACACATGTTTAGTCTATTCTTAATTCAACAATAATGATTTCCTTTACTTGGTAGCTATTTTAACCCATTCTCACCCATCTTTTATAACATTACCTCCTCCTTTGACCTTGTCTACAAGGTTGATGCTAGGGTAATGCTATTATCATATAGGTACTCGTATGAAACATTATGTTTTTCTTGCCCAATAAATGAATTAAGATTTGAACTATTGGTTTATTGCAATGGTTAACAAACTAATGATCTCTTAGGATGGCCTTATCCTTGTACTAAAACAGTGCTTATTCTAACTTTGGAATTGGTTTTTTTATGTTTCCAAATAGTGCTTATTCCAACACTAGAATGAATTTAACTCCTTTTCTAAACATCCCTCTCATCTTTCTTAGAAACCTTAATTCCATAAAGAAAAAAACCTAGCTACCACACAAAGAAGCTACTGCTGCTTGCTCCACCATTTGCCAGCTGTCATCCTCGCCGCTGCATGCAGTTGTCGGAGAGCCTCACGTTTCTGCAGCCAACAGCCACTGTGGTCATGTTTTCTGTCGCCACTGCATAAAGCTACCCTCTAGTGACGTCTCTTCCCTGCTTGTGCGATGACGCTTGTGCGACCGTAACATCTCCAGTGGCTTCCTCACTAGCCAATCTCCAAGCTTCATATTTGCAACGTCCCCATTAACCTCACATGCACCAGGAAACATCTCCTCGCCGCCATGTTTACAACTTCTCTAGTAGTCATAAATAATCGCCTCTGTCACCGTCCGTGGCTGCCACAAAACAACCAAAAACAACCTCTTTCTCTATTGTGGAGCAACATATTCATTCTTGTTTCAACCGCCAGCAACTAAAACCGCACCAATGGCAAGCATACACAAACCTCAAAATTATATCCATCAGTAATTTTAGCTTTTTTTCGATGAAAAATCACACCAGAACTGGATGGTTATTCTAGAAGAAAACATGATACTTATTCTCGGCCATTCTTCAGCATAAGACAATTTGATTTTATGATTCCTAACCACTGATATTCATTACCTCAATGTAGTGCCGCGGACTGAGTTTAAGTTTTTTGGGCTTCTAATATAAACCTTTTAGATTCAATAATTTAAGTTTTTTTAGGTCTCAGATCCGAACTTTTTAGATTTAATTATTTAGGATTTATTATTTCAATTCCATAATATAAGATTAATAACAATTAAACAATTTAATCAAATCATAGAATTAAAACTGACTCTAATACTACTACTGGAAAATCATATTGGGATTCAATATAGTACGCAGTGAAATAACTATGAAACTTTTTTGTTTAATTTCTCAAAAGTTAATATCACTAAAATAATGATCAATATATACATCATAATAAAGTATGAATCTTCATTCATTCCTTATTTTGAAGTTTGATCATCATCATCATCATCATCATTATCATTGTAACACACTACTCCAGCATGACCCGAACCCGACATCGATGGTGACATCCGAATCCGTGCCCTGTGAGGGTGGCGTGCTACATCACTCAGTCAAAACTCAATATAAATTTTTTTTTTGAAAACATAAATATACACAATGCGGAAGACAATTAACATTCACGCTCACCGGTAAATACAATGGCCACGGGGGGGGCCTTTTCATAAATACAATTTATTCCAGTCTATTGATTTTACAAATTGACCCAATCATTAATACAAAAATTCAGAAAAATACAATTCTATCAGACACTAATGCAGACGCGAACTGATCCCGACCACTTTTCTCACTCACATGCGGTTGCTATATGTCCGTTGCCTAACGGGGTATTCTTCTGGGTCCTGAAAAATAATTGCAAATTTTGGGTGAGTTTTGTGAACTCAGTGAGGTAACCATCATCGATGGTTCACTCAATTTATGCAACACAT
>JANVCQ010000230.1:10360530-10371624 GCA_025531925.1 Erythroxylum plowmanianum
ATTTTGTGACATTTTAATAAAAAAACGTCGTAAATGATGTTATAAATTTGTGACGTTTTTATAAAACATCGCAAAAAATTGAAACTTTCTGTGACGTTTTTTAAACATCACAAAAAATCTTTACAATCTGTGATGTTTTATTAATAAAACGTCACAGATTGTATAATTTTTTTGTAGTGACCTTTAACAGTCTTTACGGAACAAGTTGAGAGAATTATGTAATTATCATAGAAAGAGTTAGGCAAGGAGTGTTAGCTTCGGGTTTAGACATTGTAATAATTTAATTAAAATTAAATTCTAATTACAAATAAATTTTAATTAGAATTACAAATAATTCTAATTAAATACTAGTTATGTATAATTAGGATCCTACATCTCATACTGATCATTATTTATTAAATATATCATATTTAATCATAAAGTTTCTCTAACTTTCCATTCAAGTCCAACTTAATTAAAATATCTTTTCTCTTCAACGAGTTCTTTATATGTCACCCATAAGATTCTCAAACATATTGATAATGGATACAAATTATAATCCTAAATCATATTTGGGATTAGATAAATTAGGATCCTTTAATTTATCTTTAATTCTCTAATTAAACAATTTGTATCCATAGATCAAGATTGACAATGCATCATGATCACCCAAACATTTATGAATGTCAAAATAGTTTGGAATAACCTTTTTGTATTTTTTTTAATAATTTAATACTTTCAACATACAATATTTTGATTAGACATAGACTATAGAATTAAAATTTACTATATTTTGAGTCCAATCATATTAGTTTTTCACTATTAATTATTGATTCAATTAATGACAATTGTAAACTATTTATAAAACGTCATTCTACTTTGGCCAAGGACTTTTTAAATCATTATTAATCGAGAATAATAGAACATTATCCCTAATTACTTTATAGTGACGAATTTTATATCGATCGCTCAACTACCTCCTATAATTTATGCTACATCCAATGACTACTAACTGAATTATCGATAATTAGAATAGGTCATAAGTAGCATAAAAAAAATAACAATCCTTGTACAGGATAACTTTGGAGATCTCAAGTCAAAGGATCATCACAATTAGAATTTTTATAGACAAACAAGTAATGTTTCAAATGAATTTTTCATATGGGTCAGTTCAGTGAACTTATTTTTTAATAAGCACTCGCACATTTGTTTAAGTATCTCTATACTTTAGCCTATAAGATCAACTACTTCTTTCATAAAAAAAACATAATGTATATTAGTCTTTTTATATTTTATTAATATCTAATCTTTATAAAACAATGACTAGAAACAATTTAGGGATAGTACATAAATGCAAGATGAGTCTCATAACTATAATCTCATCGTAATTTCATTTACAATATATAATTATCCTATGAATTTTATCATATAAATCTAAATATATACAAGATAAATAATGCCTTTAAATTATTTTGTTAGTTTGCAATATGAATCTTATAGCTATAATCTCATCATAATTTCATTTGAAATATAAAATTATCCCATGAATTTTATCATATACATCTAAATATATACAAGATAAATAATGCCTTTAAATTATTTTGTTACTAAACTTTAACTAACTGATTAGTTGTAGGGCATAAACTAATAGTATAGCCCTTAAATACAACTTTTTAGTGTTATAAGATAAGGATGAATAATGTTCAAGATAAGGATAAATGATCTTTCTATGTTATACTATTCCATTTTTGATGATGAATCGATTTGATAACTCAGATATTGTTATTCATGATATTGATCCGATTCGACATCATCACCATGGAATTCATCCCATTGAATTTCTAGACGTTATCATCTCTATGGGATTCAATCCCGAGTTATTGCGAAGTAAAGAAAAACGAAAGGATAAGATTATGGAAGTAAATATTCTCGCATTTATTGCTACTGCATTGTTCATTTTAGTTCCTACTGCCTTTTTACTTATAATTTACGTAAAAACTGTTAGTCAGGTTAGTTAAAGTGATTAATTTGAATGAATAAGATTTACAATTGAAAGGATTTAGATTGAATAATATTATTCGCGAATTTTTATTGTAATGCTTATGGACTCATACACTTATATTATTATTAATATAAGATACTTTGATATAATTATTTTTACTATTACAATATTTTTAGTACTTTTTATTATTCTTAATTTTATATTTATATGATAATTAAATGAACTTTGTCTTATATTTACTGTAGTTCTTATTTATATACAAAATATTTGAAAAATAATATTAATAAAAATAAAGAGATAGTTATTATTTTAAAGTTATATTATTATTATTTTTTGAGACAAGGATAATATAAAATTAAAAATATATATAATATAATATACTGAAAGATTATTTTATAACTTTAAAAATTATTTAAACTAATATTCAATTAACTGATAATCGTATCATACTAAAACTAAATCTATTACTAAATCCAAAGTGTTATACGTGATATTAGTGAAGAAAGTCTCTTTTGTGATCAATTATATGTGCATAACAAAATTGACATCAATTAGATGTGCAGGGTATGCCGATAGTAAAACAGGGTGTTAAGGGTGGGTTTGGTAACTTAATACACTTGTATTGTTGAGAATAATATCCCAAAAAAAAGGGGATTTAATTGCCTTTTTTAGAATATTTTTTAGCATGAAACTATAAAATAGTGTTGCAAGTTTGAAAAGACAAATTTATTTTATTCTAATAATATTGGTCATTTCAAGGCACAAGTTATAAGTCTCTCTGCCTCTGAAATTCACGTTTTAGTGTTATGCTGTTTATAAAAGAAATTGTATTTTTTAAAGCCAGTAAATATTTTAGGAGGGTCTTAAGTCTTAACTTTTGAAAAGGCGCCTTTAATTTATATGCATCTAAATTAAGTTTCGCTCGTACCAAGTTAGACCATAAAAAATAAAGTAGTGGTCAAATAATCAAATAGATTGGTGTGAGTGGTTCAACACTCTTGTCTCTTAATTAAAAGTTGTCTCTTAATTAAAAGTCTAAAGTTTGAGTTCTAAGAATGAAAAAATTTATTTAATTAGTACTTTATCCTTTATGAGCTGATCTAATGTGAGCAAAGATTAGTCTACGTGAGAATATCCATTGCACCGGAAAGAATAGATAGTGAAAGGCAAAGAAATGTCAACGGGTTTTTGGTTGTCCGTCCAAAAAGAATAGGAATGGAACTTTTGCGTCGGGACAATGTAAGGTCACATCATTTAAGAAACACCAGCCATCGGCAAAGAAATTTCGTTACAGCCAACTGGAGATTGTTATTTTCAACAGCCCAGCGATTTCGAATTTGCTTGTAACCACATAAAATCCATACGAATCAAAACTGCTCCTATTTATAAAGAACACTTTCTTGTCGCTACCGTCAAAATAACCATCCAACCACCCATGGAATCAACAACTACAGTCTCCTCCTCTTTCCTCCAATTCACCCTTCTCCTCTCTCTCTGTTTCCTCCACTACCAAACTTCCTTAGTTCAGTCCGCGCTTCCTATAGAAGCTCTACCCACGAAATCTGGTTACCTTCCGGTTGATCCCACAAGCAACTCAGCCATTTTCTACACTTTCTATGAAGCACAGAACTCAACTTCACCTCTCCCACAGACCCCACTTCTCATATGGCTTCAGGGTGGTCCTGGCTGTTCTTCCATGATTGGAAACTTCCTTGAACTCGGTCCTTACCGTGTTGTTGACCCGCAGAAACCAAACACTCGTCAACTTCCTGATCTGCAACGCAACCCAGGTTCTTGGAACCGAATTTTCGGACTAGTTTTCCTGGATAATCCAGTAGGAGTCGGGTTCAGTATTGCCTCAAAACCTGACGATATACCTAGAGATCAACACTCTGTTGCTAGCCATCTTTTCGCCGCAATTAAAGGGTTTCTTGAATTGGACCCAGTTTTCAAGAATCGCCCACTTTACATCACCGGTGAAAGCTATGCAGGAAAGTACGTTCCTGCAATTGGGTATCACATTCTAAACAAGAACAAGAACTTTCCGGTATCAGAACAAGTGAACCTAAAAGGCGTTGCTATAGGTAACGGGATAACAGACCCATTGACGCAAGTCCAAACACATGCAGCCAACGCTTACTATTCCGGCCTAATCAACGAGAGACAAAAGGGTAAATTGGAGGAAGTCCAAAGAAAGGCAGTGAGGTTGATCGAAATGGGCAAATGGACTGAGGCAACAGACACAAGAAACGAGGTATTTCATATGCTAAGCAACTTCACAGGGCTGGCAACTTTGTTCGACTACACAAAAAAGGAACCTTACAAAACATACTTGGTAAGAAACCTTCTACAATCAAATGATGTGAAGAAGGGATTAGGAGCCAACGAATCCACGGTCTTCGACGACTGCAGCGACCTGGTGCAGGCGGCGTTGCCTGGGGACGTAATGAAGAGCGTCAAATACATGGTGGAGTTGTTGGTGAAGGAGAGCAAAGTGTTGTTGTACCAGGGACTTTATGATCTTAGAGACAGCGCTGTTTCTGTGAAGGCATGGGTTAAGACGATGAAATGGGACGGTATAGATAGGTTTTTAATGGCGGAGAGGAAGATATGGAAGGTAGAGGGGGAGCTTGCTGGTTACGTGCAAAAATGGGGGAGCTTGAGCCATGCGGTTGTGTTAGGAGCTGGGCATCTTGTGCCGGCCGACCAGTCGGTGAATTCTCAGGCTATGATTGAGAATTGGGTTTTGGACACTGGGGTCTTTGCCGACAAGCAAGTTGCTTAATGAAACATTTGTTTCAATTGAATCATCCTTGTTTGGGATTCTGTCCACTCAATTTCGTGACAAGAGGTTGAATTAAATAACTTTTAAATTATAACATAAATTGCATTTTAGGCAAAATTTGAATTAGATTTTTGACATTTAACAATATAGAAACAGATATTTAAAATCGTCATAATTTCAGTAATTGCGCTCATATAGACAATTCTTTTTATATTATTTTTTTATATCTATACATGAACACTTCCATATTTCTTTGGCATTATAGGTTGGCCCATGGAGTACAACAGAAGTCACATACTAGACTGTCCCCGGCCTGGAAAATGACCCTTGCTTAAAAAACACATGCATCATTTCTTCAGTATCACACAACGCAAGTTAGGCTATCTCCAAATGTATTTTGGGTTTACAAGAATGGCTATTAGCCCTTTACCAGATTTCAGAGCACGATGTGAATCCTAATATTTTCACCACATTCTACAAAGTCAGGGACTTAAACAGGCATATATAAATAGGACATAGTCAAGAACAAATAGAAAAGAAGAGACAAAAGCGGTGTTGGAGAAAAGAGTGGGACACAGAAAGAATTCTACTAAAGAAAAGAGTGGGAGAAGAGCCGTGGCAAAGAAAAGAGCGAGAGAAAGTAATTATGTATTGGACCATACAGAGTTTAGACAAGCATTGGAGGAGGGCTTGACGCTGCTAGTGGAAGGTACAAAAGGTTATAAACTTACAATGAAACTGAAATATGTTAAAGACCAATTGAAAGCCCTCAGCAAAAGAAATGCAGTACCAAGATCTAAGGAGAAGGAGGAGGCTTTGAAGGCTCTACAATAGTGTCAAAGAAGAATAATGCAAGAACCAGAAAACCATAATTTAAGGGTAGAGGAGGCTGAGAAAAAACAACAATATGTCAGAAAACTAAGAAAGCCTAGTGAGACAAAAATCTAGAATGTTGTGGCTGAAAGAAGGGGAGAGGTGTACTAAGTATTACCTGAATTCAATCAAAGCTCGGAGGAACAAGAACAATATCCAATTCTTGGAAGATGGAAATGGAACAAAAGTTTAGGGTTAGGGGAACATTAAGAGACTGGTATTTGACTACTTAAGAGATCAGTTTGGTAATGGGGACAGTGTCAAAGCCATTCTTAAAACAATTATGAGAGGTATAAAGCAGATAATTGAGTTGGAGAAGAGAGAACTAATTAAGGAAGTAAAGGATGAGGAAATCATAAATGCACTTTTCTCAATGCATCCCAACAAGGCATCAAGGTCTGGTGGATTTAATGGGAGGTTCTTCCAAAAGAACTGGGACATGTTAAGGGAAGAGATGAGAAGAGAAATAATTCTTCCAAAAGGGAAAATATTGAAGGAATGGAACAAGACTTTTGTAAGCCTTATTCCTAAGCATATCAATGCGAGCAAGGTTGAGGAGTTTAGACCTATTGCATGATGCAACATCCTATGCAAGATCATTACCAAAGTACTAGCAAATAGATTGAAGAATAGCATGAAGAGTATCATCAGCCCAACACAGAGCGCATTTGTTAGAGGGAGGGAAATTGGAAATAATATCTTCTTAGGTCAAGAAGTCATCAAAGGGTACAACACCAAGGAAAAAAGGGAAAGTGTACATTCAAAATTGATCTAGCCAAGACCTATGACTCAATCAATTGGAACTTCCTCAAGAATACACTCAAAGTAATTGGATATCCTCCAAAGTTTGTGAAGTGGATTAAGGAATGTGTCACAACATCAACAATTGCAATTTTGGTGAATGGCGAGCCAATTGAGTTGATCAAAACTAGAAGAGGACTTAGGCAAGGAGATCCCATATCCCTTTAGCTATTCATTTTAGGTATGGAGGTGTTGCCAACCATAATAGAGGAAAACACTAGAAACTCCTCAGAGTTCCACTTCCACCAAGGTTACAAGAATATTAAAATAACACATCTTGCTTTTGCATATGATATTCTTTTGTTTAGCAGGGCAAACCAGCAATCCATAAATACCCTTCTCCAAGCAATTGAAGATTTTAAGGAACTGTCAAAGCTTAAAAGCAACCCCAATAAATGCAGTTTCTACTTGTCAACAAATGCTAAAAGTGAAGCAGCAACAAAAGCCTAGATGGACATGAAGCCAAGCTATCTGCCATTCAAGTACTTAGGAGTTCCAGTTTCTCATAAGAGGATCAAAGTTGTAGATTGCAAACCATTGTTGGATAACTTCCATAGGAGGATCAATCATTGGAGCAATAAATTCCTAAGCTATGGGGTAAGACTATACCTGGTTAATCTATATTGAATTACCTTACAAATTACCAGATAAGTCACATTGCCCTCTCTAAGAGCAGCTTGAAGGAAATTGATAAGAAGTTGAGGGACTTAGGACTTTATATGGAATGGATCGAGCCTTAGCAATAGGAAAGCCAAAGTAAGCTGGGATTTGATATACCGAACTAAGCTTTGAGGAGGGTTGGCGATAGGCTCAACTAGATTAATAAATAAGATCAACCTAGCCAAGAAGCTGTGGTGGATTTGCAAACAAAAAGAAGAACTCTGGGTAAGGTGGGTACATTGTATATATTTAAAAGAAAACAATATTTGGACCTTGGGAACCTTAAACAGATATTGAGCACAAGGAAGTGAATGCAAGATGTGATTGTTAGTAGGGCTGGGAATGGGAAGTTTACATTCTTTTAGTTTCACAATTGGCACCCTATAGGACCGTTGTACGAGGTAAAAGAGTTACCCCACCTTTTAGCTATGATTCACCCAAATACTAAAGTTGACAAATTCATTAACGACAACAAATAGGAATGACCTTTTCACAACAATAGAAGAGTGGAAGCCATCATGAGGAATATGCCAAATTGCTATGAAGATAGGGATGATGAGGTGTTGTTTACTACAGATAGATCGAAGAACTTCAGCTCCAAAGGATACAGAATTTACGACAGGATGATCTAACCAGAAGGGTTAATTGGCACAAACTTATATAGGATGTTGATATACTCCCTACATTTGCGTTCATTCTTTGGATGGGGACATCTAGAAAACTTGCAAAAAGAGACAGGATTAAGCACCATATTGAGTCTTATGATTGTGAATTCTGCAATTCTCAAATAGAAACTATGGAACACATATTGCTAAATTGCAAGTACACGGCAAAATTTTGGAGGAAAATACAGCAAATTCTTGATATAAACCTAGTCACACAAAGCTATAAAGACTTGATAGAAAGGGCAGCAACCTTATGAGGGGCAAGTAAATCAGACTATACAGCATTGAAGATTAGCATAGTAGTAATGGTGTATTACATATGGCAAGAGAGATATAGAAGGGTATTTAATAGAGTAACTAGAGAATCAGATCAATTACTTCAGAAGATTTTTCTACATTGTAGGCTTACTATGATAGTAAGAGGGATTGCATTGAAGCTCTCCCCAAACATGAGAAGAAGATGGCTAGTTGAATAAAAAGGGAAAACCAGTATATAGGTAGCATGATAAATGTATAGACATCACAAGTGAAAAATGTAAGGTATTAAGTGCTCCTCCTTTTGTTAGAGCACTTTTGACACCTATTATGGTTGTATTTATCATAAGGCAATATAATATAATACATTAATTTTCAAAAAAAAATTTTAAAGATCCACGTCAGCTAACTTGTATTTATTAATATAAAAAAAATTTACGTTGGTACAGTTAGTGATATTTAGAGATCTATTTTAAATATTTTTAAAATATTAAAATTTTTTATATGTTATCAACAAATATTAAGGTTTAAATTAAATTTTAATTAAAATATTAAGGAGTAAAATATACCTTTAATTTTTATAATAAGTTTAAAGTAAAGGATAATTTGAACTATAATATTTACATCAAAAATGAACTTAAATCCAAGTTTTTAGTATGATTAAACAACTCTATTATTATAATAGCATTTAATTTAAATTCTAAATTGACAAAAACATATTTTCCTATCTTAATTCCATCAATTTTGATAGTATGGGTGCTTAGCAAAAGCGGCACACTATCATTATCCCTTCCCGTAGTTTTTGTTTTGTTTAGAATTTAGGGATTTTCTTGAATCACTAAATCTCTTTTAAAAATTGGGATTTACCATTGTGTCTCTTTATCTTCACCAGAGATGATCATCTCCTCTCTTTGCAATTTGGGCTTCATATTTGACAAGTACAAACTTCTTTTTGAGATGGTTAAATTGCAATCCGTTGCCCAAATATGTTTCATTGTCAGTTCATTTCCATCACCAAGAATGAATTTAATGGCATCTATATTGTTTTTATCGATAATTCTAAGGGATTTCATAAGCTACCTAAAACTTTGCCTAGTAAGGTAAGCCAAGACTTCTTTGCCTTGATTTTGCAAGCACGAAGAAAACAAATTATTAAAACTAATATTCTAACCATTAAACAAGCTAAAAACATTTTAAGGTGAATGGATTTCCTAGCATTATAGGAACAAGATCAAATATCCTATATAGCATGACTACATAAACAAGAATTTCCTCTGAGGCCATCATGAAAAGATTGAAGGGATAAAACTTTAGGTATCAGATATACTTGTGGGTTATTTGATATGTCAAAATTGATTTGTTTCGAGGTTGAAAAATAGTTGAAATTTCACCAAAAATCTTATTATTGGACAAATTCAATTAATTTCAAATTATACAAAAATTTAAGACTTGCTTGAATATTCTTGTAAAAGGAATTTTCGAAGAGGTTTATGTCAATAATAAAGACACAAGAGCTTAATTAAATAGCAAATTGGTTTTGGCTCACTTGTTCTAACATAATGAAAAATCCTGTGATATTACCTCCAACAATTTACTTAAAAATCATACTGTTAGGGAAAATGTTAGTGAGTTAGTACTATTACTAATTAGGATGTCCAACTAGCAAGGAGGCCTATAAAAATATTAAATATGCTATATGTATCAAAAATTAACAAAACCTAAACAAAAATCTAGGGTTTTATCAATTTAGAGTTTAAATTGAATGTTTTGACAATGTTGAAGTTCTTTTTGAATGTCAATAAACATTTGAGTCTAAGTTAAAATTTGGCACAATCGTTGAGGTTCAAATTACCCTTTTTGCCTAAGTCTAACATACTAAAAATTTAGATCTTAGTCTAATCAACATTGAGGGTGCTTTTTCTAATGCATCATCCTATTTATATGAAAACAAAAAATTATTATAGTTTATAAGTCATTATGAGTTAAATTAAATATAATAATTAAATTTAAAAGTAATGACCATCACTTACCAATTTTGAGTAAGTAATATTAAAAATTTTACTTACTAATTTATGTTTTTTAATTTTCAAAAAAACCTTACAAAGAACTTAAAAATATATATATTAATCTCTTATAGTGAAAGCTTGTTTGGTCTCACGACCTGCCTTATGACGTATAGTTTATTCATTATTTTCTTCAAGCTTGTGATTATCACCTCCTACATCAAATTTGCAACATACTTTTGCAAGCATTTTTCTCTCATTTATCATTTTCATCTCTAATGTATAATTATATTTTTGTTATCAACCAAGCAAGCATGCATCGTATCAACCAACTATTTCTACTTGCCATTGTTGTTTCTATTATCCCACATGGAGTTTCTTGTTTAGCCTAAGGTAAGTTTTTACTTTTTTTTATATCAATTAGTTTTTATAATTGTTAGTCCAATATTAAGGAATGCATATACATACATGAAAGTTATAAGTAAGAATATTGACATAAGATATGAGGCACAATGCTCAATTATATTATTGCTTGGTTGAAGTTATATGGACCATAATCATATTTGAATATATGCACAACCATGATTTGATTCCTAATAATATGAGGTTTATGAGGTAACATCATTTTGTGAATAGAGAAGTGAGACATTTATTGTAACACCCCACTCCCACAAGACCCGAACCCGACATCGATGGATGATATCCGAGTCCGTGCCCCGCTAGGGTGGCGTGCTAGAATACTTAATCAGTCTAAACTCTTTCTTTTTAAAACAATGCACACTTTTGCGAAAAACCATTAATCAATTTGGGCCCGTTTCAATCATACCTTTTTCAATCACATAAATATAATAATTGCACTTAAAAGTCAGTTTCATTTACAACCCTTTCCATTTTGGAAAGTTATTACAAAATAAGTTTAATCAATAAACATGATACAGAAATCTCGGAATACATCCTTTCATACAAAAATTAATGAAAATAAAGATGCAGATGTGAACTGATCCCGACCTCTATCCTTCACTTGAATGCTGTATGTATACTCTCGTTGGCCTAACGGGGTATTCTTTTGAT
>JANVCQ010000230.1:10373678-10385410 GCA_025531925.1 Erythroxylum plowmanianum
TTTTTCACCAACACTTCCACGACGTTTACTTCATAAAGACGTCGTTAGATGTATTTGGCCACGTTTCAATAATAAAACGTCTCAATTACTTCCTACATTCCGCGACGTCTGAGTACAACGTCGCAAAAAACTCTCACATTTCTTGACGTTTTTAAAACGTCAGGAAAGGTTAGAGTTTTCTGCAACGTTTCACCAGTGAAACGTCGCAGAATCTATTGTTTTTTTGTAGTGTCTTGATCATATGGACATGTTATGACGAGTGGGATTGGAAGAAGTAAAAGGAAATTTGATATATAAGATGCTTATTAAAATGAAAAAAAAGGATAGTATATTTTTCTATATAATTTATTTCGATGAGAAAGAAAGTTTAAGGAATGTTTTATAGGTAGATGTAAGGAGTTAGGCTATTTATGTTGAATTTGGTGTTATGGTCACATTTAATTCCATTTATCTTATGAACAAATATTGTACTAATTGGTCACAGATATTACTCTATTTATTATTGTAAACCAGTATAGGTAGTCTATATTTGCTTAGTTATGCAGTATTAGCAAATGAGACAGTTGGTAATTTTTATTAACTTTTCTATAAATGGTTGAGGTGTAAGCATGGCATGTCCCCTGACAATATAATTATATATGAGTGTGAAAGTGATGCCATTGAGTTGGTATTCCCTATAGTAAGAGATAAATTGTGTTTATGACATACAATTAAGAAAGTACCTAAGAAAGTTAGTGCTTATAAGAGAAAATTTTGAAAGATACATTTATAAATGTTGTGCATGATGATAATAACATTGAAGTAATAACATGTAATGAAATGGTTATGGAGTTTGACTTTAAAATAATTATAGGCTAAGTCTCTTTTTGATGATTATAAGAAATAGACTCCAACATATGTTAGAGAACATTTAAGTGAAAATGTCAATGACATAAAGTGATGAGGGTACGAATACTTTCTTTGATGGATATAAATATGTTTATAGGATATTGGGAAAAATTATTAGGCAATACAATGAAGTAATCAAGAAAAAGAATGACGTGAGATATAGTTTGATTATTTGTGTGTTAGGAGAATTATATCCTTTGTTACACAATTTGATATTAAGAAAGAATTTTAGAAAGCTTACACTAATACCTTGTCTCATACTGTACAAGAAGAACTAATAAGTTTAATGTGATATAGGATAAGTAAAACTTGGATTGAAAGAAGTAGCATGTTATATAGGGTAGAGGAGATAAGTGAAGGTTGTAATATTGTTAGGTTATGCATAGTTACGTTAAGTGACTCCCCTTACTAGAAAAGTGCAATAGCATGTTGTTTGAATTTAAAGAAATTATGTGTCAACATACGTTCATATTTTTTAGCAGGGTTAAGATTGCAAGTATTCTAAAATATTTATTCTTTGACAAGCGACATAAGGATATAGTTAGCTAATATACAAAAATAAATTTTAGTAACATTAATGATATAGTATTTTTAATATAACGAAATTGGACTTAGCTTTCTATAATACCTTTAATTATACAATAGATAAATGATTAAATTTTAACTACTTATATAATATGTTAAAAGAAGCAAATAAAAACTTTATAAGTGCTTTTGCAATTAAGTCTTCGGATATCAGTGACTGTTGTATGCATATTAATCCCTTCTAAAGGACGTTAGATTAAAGGACCTAGTCTTCTTTAAGCCACATGGTAGGCTAGTAACAAGAAGGTTAAGATCTTAAGAAAAGAAGATCCAAAACAACAAACATAAAAAAATAAGGCTATTTCTATATATATATTTGTGACATTAATTTTATACAATGAACGTGATTTTTTATGATATTACTAAACAATTGATATATATATATTTCTTATTTAAATATTGTTAGTTGGGAGTCATGAGGGACAAGGAGGGAAATTTGGATAAATGTAACAATATTAAAGAGAGTTTTAGAAATATAAATTTCAGTTGCTTCCCACTTTATAAATAGTTAAAATATATTATATGATTTGGTTATGTTTATATATAAGCAATCATGAATGTTTGATTTAGACAATATATGAAAGTATTAATGTATTTGAAGTTATATTTGTGTTTAATACAAACTTTGTTTCTAAAACTTGAATAGGTTGTAAACTTAACTTTTACTATTATACTGATTTATTGTTGCTTATGAACAATCCTAAAAGTGATTGATAAGTTTAATAATCAATTTTAGGGTGGTGGATTTAATATTATGGTTAGGAATTTGTGAAAAGAAGAACCAAAAGTTTGAATAAAAGCCAATGTATAACAACTAAAAGATTTTATTCCTCTGCTTATTGCTGGAGTTGTGAATAAATAAACCAAAGATTATGTATGATATGTTATTCATTATATGTTAATGATATAAATACTCCTTGTTAATAAAATGATCCCTTAAATATAAATACATTATATAGCCTTAGATAGCTTACATACAACTAATAAGGAGTAGTACATGGTCATATTTATGCCCATAACTTTATGTTCTATGTAAGGAATACTACACACCCTGAAATACAATCATGTTAACCCTCGTGTGTGTGAATTTTTAAAAGAGATAAGGAGTAGTACATGATGTCTAACATAAGGGTAACTTTTGTCATGTACAAACTTATAGCATTAAGCTAAATGACATGCCTTACACTACTTAAAAAGTGGGTGTGTAACTTTCCATCTTCCTTTATAAGGCATATAAAGAGTAGTACACTACCTAAAACATAGGTATGTTTATGTCCATAATCCTCTCAAGATTTGGTTTGGAGTAATATATCGCTTTAAATACAGGAGTGCTTATTCCTATATCATTCTCTAGATTAGGTTTAGAACATACCTTAAAAATGACTCTGTTCTTGTTAGAAGAAGAGAGGGACTAGTATATAACATGAAATATGGGGTGTCTTTTCCTATGTTCACATTTGGAGAAAATAGGCCTGATTACATAGCCTAAAACATAAGCAATTGTATGCCTTTGTTCCTTCTTGAACAAATAGGGCTAATTATATGATCTGAAAGCCTAAACATGTTTGTACCATTATTCCTCTTTGAAGCACATAAGACTTATTACATGGAATGAAATATAGGCATGTCTATACCTTATTCCTCGCATAAGTATATAGGAGTATACTTAAATTTTTTTATACTTTCAAGTTATTCCTAACTACTAATGCCTC
The DNA here is from genome assembly GCA_025531925.1 of Erythroxylum plowmanianum. Lineage (NCBI taxonomy): Eukaryota > Viridiplantae > Streptophyta > Magnoliopsida > Malpighiales > Erythroxylaceae > Erythroxylum > Erythroxylum plowmanianum. The sequence goes on from JANVCQ010000230.1 coordinate 10,376,864, forward strand.
TCCCTCTTATTGTAGAGCAGATAATGGTAATTGGACAATTATCCTATTAACCTCAACATCTTCCATCACTGACAAATCACAACCTAACTTACCAAATTTGACACCAGTTCAAGTATTTGCTCTCTTAACCTTCTTGACTAACCCCATATATCTCATAGATTCAAGGTTAATAAGTTAAGAATTGAACATGTAGTGGTCATCTTATGAAGGATAGAAAATACTTGTAGTTTTTCGCTCGTTATATGATGTCCCTCTATATAACACTCCTTTCTTTATCATCATTATAATATGTAAATAATTTTTAGAACAGCAAGCCAAGTTACATTGGAAATCTAGAAAAATAAATCGTGCAATGTCATCACCACTATATCTTCCTTTTATAAAAAAATAATGTGGATAATCACTTGTTACATAAAACATATAGTTGATCTTTTATGGAAACTCTTCATTCTAGTGGGATCATAGTTATAGTTTTCATATAATGCACACACACACACACACACACCTGTGTATATGGAAGTTTATTAGAAAGGTTTATTATGAGTGGGAATGCACAAACTTAGGTCTATAAAACCTATAAATCACTATCAATTGAGTAACAAACATTAAGAAAGTTGCACCAACCATTTCAAAAGTATTCCAATTTTACTCATACAAAACTACATTTCTCTTTAACTCAAATGTTAACAACACTTTAAGAGTCGGCTTCATATAAACATCTTCAAAATAATGTAAAAAAACATTTATCTAGGCCACATTCTCAACGATTTCTACCGCCTCAATTGTCAAACCATTTTCTACTAAAGAATGCATAGCTATACTTCTACTAGGTCCAAAAGATTTAGTTATGAGGATTCCATACCTTGTAAGTGACTTTCATTCGTGAAATGTAACATACGATGTTAACTCTAGTTAGGTTACTACAATTCACTATATAAAGCTACCTTTCTTTTAAATATTTTCTTACCCTTTCTTGAGGATGATCTCTTACTCATATTTTCATAAAGTTTTGCATCCACAATAAAAAGAATTCACATAAGTTCTCTCAAATTCAGTTATCTCAAAATCAAAGTCAAATGGAACCCAAACTTGGTGAAATAAACAATCTTTTGTGCACGTTAAAGTAATTAATTAGTTTCAATATGATGGATGTGTTTTTAATTGGTCTTTTAATTTTGGTAGGAATAAATTTGGAATGAGAGCATCTAAGTAATTTCAAAGAAATAGAGAGAATTTTAAAGGAAAATAGTCTATCTACTTTTGCATATAACAAGGGAATTATAAATTTAAATAGGACCTATTTAGACATGTGATCGTGTTGAAGGTCATTTATATTTGGTAAGTCAAATTGATAATTTTTGACAAATTAAACATGATTTTGTAAACGAGAGTGCCATCAATCGTGTTCATTGGTAAAACCGTACGACCACAATTTTTTCCTCAATCGAATTATGTGTTGTGTTGCACTTGGAAACTAAGTATAAATATAGTTTATAACATGGACATATCATGAATCATATTCCTATTCATTACTAACATAGTCAGTTTCATTTTTTCTTATATAGGTTATATTCTTTGTATAGTATGATAATATCTTTAATATGGATTGATGTTATGTTTTGTATGTAGTGATGGTATTATCTTTACTCAGTTACAATATTTACATATGACAGTTAACGTGGCACTTATTTGTATAGGTCTATAGTATTTTTTGTAAGATATTATGTATTTTTGTGAACTAATTATATTAGTTATATATAATGATGTGATTTTCTTTTACATAATTAAAGTTTATAGGAGAGATGTTATTTTATTTGTATAAAGTTATGGTATTCTTTGTGTAATGTGATGACATGTTTTGTATGGAATTATCATATTTTTAGACTAACCCTAACTTAGTGAGACCAAATAAATTTTTAAGGAAAGATGAAGTAACTAAATATTTTGTATGTAATTGAGTGTGTAGAAATTGGTATTTCATTTTACTAGTAATAGATTTGGATTAAGATCATGTAAGAGATTTGATAAAGATTAATAGAATTTCAAAGAAACTAACCTTGTTCTTCTGTTGGGCATGACATAGGAATATTAAATTTTCTTTAGGCACTGTCCAATATACAATTACGTTCAAGGTTTTGTCTAATTGAGGACTCTAACTCCACTTTATTGACATTACTAAAATAATTTAGAATATACAAGTGTAACATATTGTCCTTTAAACAAAACTATTCATGAACATAGTTTAGAACACGGACATATATTAAACTATGTTGTTCTTATTGAGTGGTGATAAATAACATATGAACATAGTTTAATGACCATGGTAAAGGCCATATTTCTTTTCAAACCCATACATTAATAAGGTTAGCAATATGGGCATATCTATGTCATGTTCTCTAAGGAACTAATTAAACCAGTTTGACACTAGAGCATGGTTTACAACATGTGGATGTGACAATTCGTGTTACTCTATAACACGAGTGTGTCTCAAGCTATATTCATATAAATAATTAGACTTTTAAATTAATAATATAGAGAGAGTGTTATAATTATTTTTCCTAAATATTGATATTTACAATATATAATACTTTTATTTATATATTTCACTAAAGGTTTTCTTTATAAAAAGTTAACCTATATTTTCTATAAAATAGTAGTATTTGTAAAGATTGTTATTATTTTAAAGATAAGGGTTGTAGTATTTTTGGTCTAGACATGTAGTATTTGTAAGACAAAGTGATGAGATTTTTTATACGGTATGGTGGTTTTTTTCTATATGATGGTCTTATTTTTATATATGATTGTGATATTTACAATATGAATTTGTGGTATTTATAGTATTCATTAAAAGTTTTTAAATTGTAAATTATAATAATTTATTGGAAGTATTGTATTAATGGAGATAGTAATAATATTAATAAATATCCTAAGCACAACCCTTTATTAAGAGTGGAGATATTTCTTCTTTAAGGTTCATACTCTAAATTGAGTTAAGCTACTTTTTCAATTTAAGTGATGGGATTTTGTCTATCTATAATATTGACTTTTTTCTCTCTAAAAAGTGGTGACATATCTTGTTTAACATGTTAGTATTTTTTTGTATAAGATAATTTTTTAGAAGAAAAAATGGTATTATTGAACTTTTTTGTATAAGATTATGATATTTGTAAAATGGAGTGGTATTTAAATATTGAGTTAAGATATTTTTAAATATAAGTGATGATATTTTGTCTAATTACCACTAATATTTTTTTATGACAATGCTGGTATTTTTTATTTAAAGTAGTGATATTTTTTTAGGCTTGCAATATTTATGGTATAAATTAATGGTATTAGTTCATATTAAGATACGATATTTTTGGCATAAGGAGATTTACACATCATATTGATATTTTTCTAAAAAAGAGTTGTAATTCTTTTTTTAGGTGGTGGTATTTCTTACAAGCTTATGGCATTTGTAATATAAAGTTGCATTTGTAATATAAAGTCATGGTATTTAAATTATTGTTTAAAATTTTTTAATTTGTTGGTTACAATATTTTATTAGAAATATTGTATTCATGGAGTGGAGTGATAACACTTCTAAATATCCTAACCATAACCTTTTTTTATTTATCTGAAAATGATTACCAAATAATAAACCATAACAAAATAGAATATTTGCCCATATGTTGCATAATTCAATTTCCTTGCCAACAACCAAATGTTTGGTCAATTTCCTTATCAACAACAAAATGTTAACATTTCAAGATAATTTTTAGATTGTCGGTCCAGCAGTAATCTGTTCTATAATCTTAAGCTTACGAATAATCATAGAATGATATTTCATATACATGTGTGTTTTTACAATTTATTATAGGAGGAGGATATTGACGGTGTAAAGAGTTAAAGACCCTTGACATTATACAGTTGCAAAGGTTCTTTTGAATATCTAGAGACAACTTCCATTATAAGTCATAAGTGTCAACAATAATATACTGCATGTTAATTATGTAAACGATATAAACATATGAACTTATAATAATCTTTGATCCAGGTGTCCAATCCTATGCCAAAATTCTAAAACATATCAAACGCAAATCCCATAGTCATGTATTTGTTCATTAACAATCAAATTAGTCAAAACATTATTTAATCTCTAAAAGTTGACTTAATAATAAAAAAATAAAAATCATTATTATATTTAAATTCACACACACACACACACAAAGAGAGAGAGAGAATGGTATTTTTACTTATTATCTTACCTCATAAAATCTCCTGTATAAGAGATGAAATATAGATAAATAAACTATGACATCGAGTTGTAGACCAAATGACACTATCACTTGTTAGCTGAAGGTTTACTATTAATGATTTTGATGATAACCTTATAATATTTCAAAATTCAAATTGGATTTATTTCCTTGTACAATTAACGATCTAATTCTCAAAAGTTTTAAAAAATCATAGGATAAATGTTGTCTTGTAGGAACCTTCCTAATGAACTTACTTTATTTAGTTGACAATATCCAGAAGAATCTTGTTATCACTGGAGTTATTTCCTTTTATTGTTAACAAGTTATTTCTCAAAAGGAAATAAAATCATAAGAAATATGCTTTCTTTCTTGTAAGAACCTTTTTTATGAACTTACCTTATTAGAAATGGTTTATCTGAAAGGATACTACTAATTATGAAGGTTGTATATTAGCTCCGTGATTACTAGATTATTTTTGGCAAAGATGATATCGAAGTTATTTAGATTTAAATCCATCCAATTGACTAAGGGTGTGAGTGAAGCAACGACTAGTTGAAAGAAATACCTACTTAAGGAAAAGCCACTGCTTTTGTGAAAACATATAAAACTTTTGAAATACATCTATAGCATCAATTCTCTTGAAACTGATATCATTGTCAAACTTCTTATGCTTTAGAAAGTGAAACTTTTTGAGAGAAATCATTGCAGCTCATATTGAACAAATTACATTTTCATCTATTGAAAGCTTGTAGAGGCTATCTAAATACTACTAGTTTAGAAGGTTAAAGAACCTTGAAAAATATGTACTCATGAGCTTAGAGAAACTCGTCAAACTACAACATGATTTTATAGTGAAACACTCAAGTTAGACACTTGGGGACTAGATGTAGACTTGGGTTGTAAGTCAAACTAAGATAAATCAATTTTTTCCTTCTTCTCTCTCGCTCTCTTTATCTTTTATATTTATGTATTATATTGTTTATGTGTTTATTTCAACAAAAGGCTCCTTCACTTTTATAACAGGTTTCTTCTATTTTCAACTTACTGACGATTCCTTTCATTTTAATAGACGCTTTCTTTTTATTATTTTTCAATGGGACTTATATGTTAGTAGGGTTCTATCGACTAACATGCTACTTTCATTTGACAAGCTCCTGTTGTTTTATTTTTAACAAACTCCTTTCTCATACAAATTGAAAGTAACTTACGAACAAAATTTTAAGTCACGCACAATTAACCCCCCTCTTGCATGTGTTTGTTTTATCATTTAGTATCAGAGTTAGGTTTCACATTTTTGTGTTTTACAACATGTGATAGATCATGGAAAATAACTTGAGAAGTTTTAAAGAACAATTTGTCTCAAAGCCTCCTTACTTCAATAAAAACAACTACTTATACTGGAAAGAGAGAATGGCCATATATCTCTAATTTGTAGATATCAGAGTATGGCAAGCAATTAAGGTTGGAGTTACAATTCTTACTTCTATCAACGAAGAAGTATAAACTAATGCTGACAGGAGAACTGTACAACTAATCTCTAAGACAAAACATCACTATGTGCATTGTCTCCAGAAGAATATGAAAAGATACCATATTTCTCTACAGCAAAAGAAATATAGGACAAGCTTCAAGTCATGTTTGAAGGAACAAATAAGGTAAAGAAAACGAATGAGGTAAACAAACATAGAATAAGCTTTTTAGTGCATCAATATGAAACTATTGACATGAAACAGGGAGAAATCATAGATGAATTCTTCGGACAGTTCAAGAATATCATCACAGCCTTAAATAACTTGGGAAAGATATATCCCAATGATGAGCTTGTAACGAAGATTTTAAGGTCATTACCAAAGGAATGGAGACCTAAGGTGACAGTTCAAAAAACTGTAAAGGATCTAGACATTATTTCACTTAACTGGCTATGAGAAAACTTGATGATCCATGAAACTGAGCTTAGGTAAAGGATCCTCCTATAGAAGAGGAATGAAACTAAAAGCAGCCTGGTCAAATGAGGATTTTGAAAGCTTTGAAGAAGAAGAGCTTGAAGAAGTCAGTAACTTCTGTCTTATAGCTAAACCATGAGATGATGATGTATATTATTTTGACTTTGAATTGGAGTTGATGAATTGAAAAATGCATATCGTGAATTGTATAATCAGTACAAAAGGTTGACAATGAAATATTTCAAAGAAGTTGAGAAGTCCAAGAGCAATGATGCATCTTTGAAGAGTAAGATAAAATCATTAAAATCTATGAATGAGAATTTGATGATCAAGAATATGTCTCTTGAGGTAGATTATAAGCAAAAGGTCTCTGAAAAGGAAGTTTTGGAAGAAAGAGTAGCTGGTTAGAAAATATGTTACTAAAAAATGATTATGAAAAAGTGAGACAATTATAAGAAAAAGTCGCCACCTTAGAACTTAAAAAAGAGAAAAGTGCTAGAAAGATCTAGCAAATTTCGTTGATGGAAGGAACAAACTTAATACATTACTTTGTAGTAGTAAATGCGTTTTTGATAAGGTCGAAATAGGATACAATAAAAATAATAACATTAGGCCATACAAGAACTTCTTTTCTAAATCCAGCAGTACCTATAACCAAAACAGCAAAAACCTAATATATAGTAGAAATTATATCAATTCTCATTCATCTGTTCTGTGCTTCTACTGTGGCAAACATGGTCATATTAATCATTTTTGTAACTTTTGTAGAATGAGAAAATTATATCAAATGTATGTTTAGAGACCGAAAGGTCAAACTATTAACCTAAAAGGACCTAAAAATTTTGGGTATCTAAAATGAGATAATACTTTTCGCAGATATGCTTCAAAATAGAGACAAGAGAAAATTAATGGATAGTTGATAGTGGGTGTTTGAGACACATGACAAGAGAAATATCACATTTCAATTACATTGAAAGAAAAGGATGGAGTTTTGCAGAAAGATTCAGATTGAAAAAGAGTATTGCAGTTCATCAATTCTGAGCAATTATGGAAGAAAATTTGAGGATTTTTGTGACGAAAATGGTAAGATGGCAAGAAACAAAGCTAGACTTGTAGCTCAAGGTTATAATCAACAGGAAGGTATTGATTTTGATGAGACTTATACACCTATTACTAGGTTAGAGCCGATTAAAATTTTGATTGTTTTCGCTTGTTATAAAAATTTTAAGTTATTCCAAATGGATGTCAAAAGCACCTTCTTAAATGGATACATTAACAAAGAAATGTTTGTTAAGCAACCTCCAAGTTTTGAGAATGAAGATCATCCAAATTATGTGATGATGTTATCTAAAGCCTTGTATAGTCTAAAATAGGCTCCTCGAGTATGATATGAAAGGTTAAGTAATTTTCTGCTTGAGAATAACTTTGAAAGAGGAAAGGTAGATAAAACCGTATTTATTAAGAGAAAGGAGAATGATTTACTTATGGTACAAATATATGTTGATGACATAATATTTGGTGTTACTAATCCATCCTTCTGTAAAGAATTCTCAGCTTTAATGTAGGGAGAGAGTGGATATATTTTCATACTGATAAAGGGGGAGAGTTAAGAGTTAATGATATATTTTCATCTTGCATGATTTTGAGCATGACATGTTATATATCTCTTCGATAACTTTGTTGCTATTTTTGCCTAATTCATTCTTTTCCCTCTACTTTTGATAATGAAAAAGAGGGAGAATTAAGATAACGATATACTTTGTTGAAAGATTTATGATATACTTATATGACTTTTACTTGCATGATTTGCAAGTGTGATGAATCTGTGACATATGTTACTAACTGAATCTGTGAAGTTTTAATATGTGATTTGTTAACGATGGGCTCCTTATTAAGAAAGAAAAGGCTCTTTCTAATCAGTAAGAACTTATAAAGTCTATAGGTATATTTTGAAACCCTTCATTATTAGTTGAATTTTGAAAATGTATTTGTTATTATTTGCCATCATCAAAAAGAGGGAGATTATTAGCTTGAGGTTTATTATTAATGATTTTGATGATAACCTCATAATATTTAAAAATTCAAATTTGATTTATTTCCTTGTACAATTAACAGTCTAATTTTCAAAAGGAAATAAAATCATAGGATAAATGCTTTCTTTTTTGTAGGAGCCTTCTGAAGTGAATCACACGTTATTACAATGCTTATTATACGATATATGAATGCACAAGAAGGGGGGTTGAATTGTGTATTCCCCTTTTTGAAAAACTCTTTTTAAAAACAAAAACGTTTGTTAAAAACAAAGTTCTTTTCTCAGAAACTACTGTAAATCAAAGTTAATCAAATTCTTGAAAACTTGTTTGAAA
>JANVCQ010000230.1:10412801-10431052 GCA_025531925.1 Erythroxylum plowmanianum
GGTGGAGGGAAGAAGGAATAAGGTGGAAGTCAGAGATGGGACTATCGGATAAGGAGGCTGACAGAAAAGAAGCAGAACAAGAGGAAGCAGCAGAGCTGACGGAAAGGAATAAGGTGGAAGTCAGAGATGGGATTGTCGAATAAGAAGGCTGTTGGGAAACAAGAAGGAGCAGAGCTGATGGAAAGAAGCAATGACAGTTCACGACAAGTTGTGGGTCTAAGTCGACAGTTCAATTGGAGAGGAGAATGAGCTTCGGCAATGACAGAGGCTATCGGAACTGGTTCAAGGAAGTCGGGAGTGGGGTAGCATGAAAGATGCTCGAAGAAGGAGGGTGTTGGCAAAAGAGAGGGAGCTGTAGCGAGAAAGAGGAGCACTGCGAAGAAGACAGATGGAGTGGAGAGGTGTAGCTAGGAAGACGGTAAGGTAAATAAAGTGGTGGGTCGGAGGTTTAATAGGAAGATGGTTAACAGAAGCTCTCAGTGGTTTCTCTCTGGTCAGTGGTTTCTCTCTCATATAAACTTATGTAAACTTTTTAAGTGGACTTGAGCGGGTTTTACAAGCCTTAAAACATAACATGTTAGTGGAAGCCTATATGGAAAATTTGGAAGATGTACAGATGTACACGAGTCCTTTGCAATATCCAAAAATGTTGGGTTGAAAATGTATTGAAGGATGAAAGCCCTTTTCATCAAACTAGATTCATTAATCAAATGATATGAGGTGGAATAGAAAGTCATTACTCCCCTCCTTTAACTTAAATGTTGGGTAGGTCAAGGTGAAGTTGATTTTTATGGTAAATTTCGTACAACAGATTATTTAGATTGGGAGGCTAGTTTTTTAAATTTTATTTAGAGTGAAAACCTATGGTAGAACATCAAAAATTGGTGTTCATGAAGGTTAAATTAAAGGGTACATGGTCAAAGAGAGTTGAAAGCAATGTCCTCATGACAAATCTAAAGTCAAAACTTGGGAATATATGAATGAAGTTAGAAGGCAGTTTTTAATGGTTGAAATTATGGCTCACAATATGGTGCTAGAACTAGCATGACAACTGGCCATGATGACGCGTTGTTAAAACTTAACAAAATGACGTCGTTTTGTCAATTAGTTATTTAACCATTGAAACAAAATGATTTCATTGCCAATCCGACCCTCCTGAGCTCGGCTTGAAGCTTGATTAATTTGGGTTTGGCCTGTTGATTTCGGGCCGGGCTGGGCTAAAATTGTCATCTCTAGCTAGAATATCCTTTCTTGTGAGTAATGAAAAGGCAATTCAAAAATCGAATATACTTATTGAATGAATCAAAGAAATTGTTGAAGTGTCATCATAGCAAATAAAATTAGCAATCTTAATCACTCAATCAATGTAGAAAGGAGTGATCTTAATCACTCAATCACTCAATCAACTGTGATTGATGTTGAGGAAGAAGAAGAAACATGACGAAGAAGAAGAGAGGGTGGACAATGATGAGGAAAGGCATATGAATAAAATTTTTTCCTTGAGGTTTTTACACAGATACTTCGCACTAATGTTAGGGTGCATGTTCCTTCCAACATTCAAACCTCTAGTGCTCTTGTAAGTTGAAATACTGGATTTGACACTGGAAAGTCACCCCATAAGAGGCACAAGAAATTGGGACCATAAGAATTAGGATGCTGGAACAATTGTCTATCGATATTGTCCTGAGCCAAGCCCTACTAAAACGTTCATGTAGGAAGATGATGAATAAAACTTAGAAATCTCATTATGCTCATATTGCAGCTACTATTACACTTGATATTGCAGCTATTATTACACCTAGCTCATCAGTGGAGAAGACAATTACAATGTTGGAAGATGAGTTTGCTAAGTTTACGCAGTACCAAGAAGCATTAAAAAGTTCATCTCATTCTGTCACTATTATTGCTGATTCAAGTAACACACCTTCGTGTTTCCTTTCATCTACATCACAAGGGGTTATTGATTTTGGTGCCTTAGATCATATGACAGGTAATTTTTTCTACTTTCCAGAAACGCTCTTCTCCTTCTCATGTCATTCTGGGCCGATGCTATCTCCATAGCTTGTTTTTTGATTAATGTTTTGCCTTTATCAGTTCCTTGTGGTGAGATTCCTTATAATTTTCTTTTTCCTACTAAACCCTCATTTCCTATTCCACCATGAAATTTTGGTAGAACTTGTTTTGAGGGAGAATGTTACAGATTAGATAGAATCAAATCATCACTTCAGATATGATTATATTATTTAGGATGATGTTATACTTTAGAAGAGATAATTTGCAAGTTAGTTGCTCCTAAACCACTATAAATATGTACCGATACCTTCTATAATGTATTAGATACAAAACTATTTTCCTTCATAACAAGATTGATTTTTCTTAAATTTGGTTGTGATGCTTGCTGTGGTTTGATTTGTGTTTCTCTCTTGTTTGGTTTGCTTAGGTTCATATATTTGTTATCCATGTTTTCCAAGCAGTAGTTTCTCCCATATAGATATCCGTTTGCATAAAAGATAAAACAAAAGCTAGTTATTTGAGGTCTTTTAGGACTATTAGATGTTACAATTCTACACACGATATATGATTTTAGACTATCAATTGCTCCAAGATCACCCTCTAAACTAGCACAAATGTGATTGTTATTCCATTTTCATTTTTTATTGTGTATGAGACATGTAGATAATAAATTGTAAAGTAAAATTGACTCAAGTAGCTTCTGCCTTTTCCTTTGTCAATTGAAGTAAAGTTTCATGCAAAACTTTAGAATCTTGATTTTATCCTATTATTGGTAGTCTCTATCTTTATTTATTTTGGGCAATTTTTGAATCTTGTGTTTGAGTACTATCCTTCAATGTAGGTCAAAGTTATGCCTACCAAAGATCACTATGAAATGAGGGAGTACAATATTGATGTTATAAAAGATGCTGGAGATTCCTCTCTTCACGTGGAAGGGCGGCCATATCCTATATATCCTTCTAAAGGGGGCTTAAATCCTGATCTTTTGAGGAGTATTATTGCAAGGTTTTTGCTTCATCCCTTCCCTATAAACTAAAAAGATGCACTATCTCACAAGTTTTTTTTAGGTTGATTTTTTGATTATGTCAGGAATTTGATTGCTTGCGAAAAGAGTATGTCTATGATTGTATGGTCTTATTATTATCATCAAGTTTGCTATGCTTTTGGGTTGGGAAATAATAATAATGGTTCTAAGCTCCTAGTTGTGTCATTTGATTTTATGGCCAAAATGATCTATTTGGATATCATGTCCTTTCTGTATGCTACATGACATTTTTAAACTTGCTTGTTTGATATTTGAAAACACAAAGTAACATATGCTTTGAAATGGTAGCTTTCTTATAGAACAAAAATTGAAGCTTGTTTCTATTGGAACTTCTTTTTTTTTTTGGTGGATGAAGAGTTGTTGAATAAAAAGAAGAATCATAATAACGACAAAAAGGGAAAAAGTTATATATGGAAGTACGAAGAGAAAAAGATAAAGAGTTGGTTCGTAAAGAGTTATGCTGGAAAGTATGCAGAGAAAAAGAATCATAATCAGAGTATTCCACATCATATGTCTGAGCCTAGCCTTTAGCAAAACAGTAGGCTTTAAGTTGAGCCACTGAGCCATTAGTTTAATTGCAAATACCCACTTACATTTGATAGCCTTTTTTTTGTAGGTAAATTTACTAAATTCCAAGTACCGTTAGCATCTAGAGCATTTATCTTCTCTATCATTATTGCTTCCTATCCGGGATGAGACAAGGTCTCATGAACAATTTTGGGAAAAGATACAGTATCAAAAGAGGCAGCAAAAGAGCATGAAGAAGACAAATGGTCATATGAAACAAAAGATGAAGTTGGGTAAATACATTGGCATTTACCTTTACGAAGAGCAATTAGAAGGTCAATATTAGTATCTATGGGTTTTGATCCCGATAAATGTATCAGGAACATCTCGTCATCCAGAATGAACATGGCAAATAGGTGGAGGTGTTGATGTTGCTGAAATAGAAACTGTAGAAGCAAAATTTAGTGACTACTGGGTGATTTGATACACTAATAAATCATCATTCTCCCCTTGACTATTAGAAGTGTTTGAAGATTGAGGAAATAAAGGAAGATTTTTCATAAACATAACATCAACATACACAAGATATTTATTAAGAGAGGGACAACAACATCAATTCCTTTTTTTGAAGATGAGAGTACCCTAGGAAGAGACATATTACAGACCTGGGATCTAATTTGGTGATTTGAGGATGAATGCCATTGTCAAAACATGTGCTTCCAAATATACGAGGCTTAATGAGGAACAAGGTTTTGGTTGGAAAGAGAATGTGATAAGGAATCTTACTATGAAGGACAAATGATGGCATACGGTTAATCAAGAAACAAGTTGAAATTGTATCAGCCTATAAACACTTGGGGACAATGCTTTGAACAAAAGGAAAATGTTGTTTTATAAATTGACATGACCTATAATCTAAAGATGACAAACTTTGAAATTTTGAACATAGTTTATTTAAGACAAATAGAGAAGGATTGCCTAATCGATAGTATGCTTCAAAAGGGGTTAAGATCATGGAGGAAGAAATGGATTTGGGCACTTGCTCATGAATATCTAGAACATATATATCTCTCGATACATGTCGACTATCAGTAATCTTTTTCATTATAAGATCCTGAAAAGGACAATAATGTGAGAAAATAAGACAACAATTTATAGTTGACTGATTTTGCTATTAGATATTAAAGTAAAAGGAAATCCTAGTGGGCCTAAAACATATGATAGGGAAAGTAAAGGAGTGTGATGAGCTATTTTAGAATCAAGAGTAGATGAAGTAGAAACATTTGTTAAATGACTTTGGAAGGAGCATTGTGTCATTCAAAGGTGGTAAGAAGGTTATGATTATGTTGAGACCAGGTTTCTAGAAGAAATACGGCATTAGCGGAGGAATACTAAATAAGACATTACTGGCCATAGGTGAGGGTAAAGTGGGATATTAGGGAGAGAGAGTCGTGTGAGAGTTAGTTACAAGAATAGAATAAAAGGGTGTTAGGGGGAAGAGGGTAGGCATTCGGTTGTGATATAGGATTTGGTATTGAGAGGTTACTAGCCCTCGAAGCTAGTTCTTATGGAGGATTGCTAGCCCTCGAAGACTAGCTAGGAATAGTAGTCATCTATATTCATCTATACTCATCTCTATTCCATCTCTGTTCCTATTACTACTACTGTATGTGTTGTTCTTGGCTGTTGTGTGTGTGTGATTGTTGGCTGTGTTGGTATTGTGTGTGAGCCGAATCAGTGTTAGAGATTTTGGTCTCTAACAAATTGGTATCAGAGCATGTTGAGATCGGGGATGGTACTTACCAGAATGGAGGCGAAGCTCGATAAGGTGGCTGGAGACATCTCCTCCATCTTCGAAATTTTAAGAAGAATAGAAAATAAAGGGAAGGCAAAGGAAGTTGTCGAGGAAGCAGAAGAAAGTTCGGAGCAAAAACTTACGGGTGAAGCATCGGTTCAAACTGAACCGACACGGGGAGATAAGAGCCATCGGAATCTGGAGATTCCTCTGTTCTACGGGGAGGATCCGGTTGGCTGGTTTTTTCGACTGGAGTGGTACTTTGAGCTGAATGGCGTTTCACCGGAGCGGTGATTGCAGGCAGCAGCGGTTTGCATGGACGGTGACGCACTGAGTTGGTATCAGTGGCGACAAAACTGGTCGCCGATCGTCGTGTGGGATACGTTTAGAAAGGCTGTGGTACGAAGGTTTGGCGACACAAAAGTGGGTTTGAAGATCAAGCAGACGGAAACGGTGGCCGATGATAACCAGAGTTTCGACGTTGTCACGCCGATGTTGAGGAAGGCTCCGATAGGGGTGGTGACGACGGCTTACGAGAATGGGTTGAAGAAGGATTTACAAGCAGAGGTGTTACTGGTGCAACCCGAGTCTTTGATCCAGTTGGTGGACCTGGCCCAGCTGTCGGATGACCGAAAATGGGCCTTGTTAGATCAGTCCTCCAGAAGCAACAAAAACGGGAAAGCAGTAGGAGAGTCCGGGTTATCGGGTTCTCACAATGGGGGTGTAAAGGGGTCTTATTCGGCTTGCCCTAACGTGACCACCGCTCCTTGGATTCCAAATCGCAGGTTCGCCGAAGACGGGAAGGCATCGACTCCGGCGGTGAGCTCCAACACCAGAACGGTTCCAGCTCACGTCCGATCACCGGAGCAATGGTGGTCTACTTCAACTGGCGACGACCGAAGAACCTTCCGAAGGGAACATTTTTTTCCTTTCCGACGACTGACGGCGGAGGAGTGTCAGGACGAAGAGGATGAATGGGTGCAATTTAGAAGCGTCTTCGATCCTGGGAAAGCAGGTTCTGCAGTTGGGGAGTCACTCCAGCAAGTTCTGCTGAAAGTCCGAAGGGTATTCGACTATGGAATAAGTTTGATTCCATCCATAATCTACTTCTTTCTCCCCACCTTGAGGACAAGGTGGCTCTTTTGGGGGGGGATATTGTTGAGACCAGGTTTCTAGAAGAAATACGGCATTAGCGGAGGAATACTAAATAAGACATTACTGGCCATAGGTGAGGGTAAAGTGGGATATTAGGGAGAGAGAGTCGTGTGAGAGTTAGTTACAAGAATAGAATAAAAGGGTGTTAGGGGGAAGAGGGTAGGCATTCGGTTGTGATATAGGATTTGGTATTGAGAGGTTACTAGCCCTCGAAGCTAGTTCTTATGGAGGATTGCTAGCCCTCGAAGACTAGCTAGGAATAGTAGTCATCTATATTCATCTATACTCATCTCTATTCCATCTCTGTTCCTATTACTACTACTGTATGTGTTGTTCTTGGCTGTTGTGTGTGCGTGATTGTTGGCTGTGTTGGTATTGTGTGTGAGCCGAATCAGTGTTAGAGATTTTGGTCTCTAACAAATTACCTATCATATGACTATTAATCCTAGAATTAATAATCCGCTGGGTGTTAGAGGAGAAAAGGCGACATTTATCAAGATTACCATCTCAACAATAACTTTTAATGCTCCTTGGTATTGATGAAATTTAGCAAATTCATCTGTCAAGACTAAGGCTATTTGTTATGAGAATTTTGTGAAAGTGGTAGAAATAGCTGCAACACGAGCTTAGTGAGATTTTTGAGACTTGTTTTGTAGCTTTGGACATGTGAGCTTGATATGACTCGATTTATGATAGTTTTAACATACCTCTTCCGTATTTTGATTTCGCTTTTTCCAACCTTTTGTATTACCTCCTTTATTCTAATTCTTATTAGAAGGCCTTCATTATTGCAATTGACATAATCACGTGAAGCCTAAATAAATGGGGCAACAGTAACACTATTTTTTGTGTGAAAAACTCTGTTGAAGACCTTGTGTAGATAGGAAACTTTTGCAATAGAGAGGATCCGGGACTTTGGTGTATTAATTGAGAATTGAGGCTAGCTAGAAAACTCACAACAACATATTCTCTTGTTGAGTTTGCTGTGTTTTGATAGAAAACTCACAACAACCATATTCTCTTGTTGAGTTTGCTTTGTTTTGATATCAAAACTAGAAGGAAACAGAGTATTCAATTCTTTATAAACTGTTACATGTCCTAAAGTGTATGAGCGCTTTACACATGGGAAGTTCAAGCAAAAGGATCGGGCAGCAACTCAGTGAATAAGTCAAAGTACTTGGTCTATTTTATTAGTTATTCTGCAGTTATTAGTGGTTAATTATTTTGCTATTTTTAGTGGTTTGAAAAACTTTTAGTCCCTATCTAAGGGACAGTTATGTTCCTATATATAAGGAATAATGACAACAGGCAAGATAAGTTGCCTTTTATCCAAAAAAAAAAAGTATCGGAGATCAGAGAGTTCTATCATCACCAATGAGCTCTCATATTCATGAGTAAATTCAACAAAGAAGGGAAGAAAGTTTGAAAAACAGTCACAACCCTCATTTGATTTCGTTGAATAGAGACCCATAACTAGATCCTACTGTAGGGGCCTTAACAATTTGGTATCAGAGCCTACTATGGGTGACCCAAACCGTTCAATACAGCAGCAGTTGGATGCATTTATGATCCAAGATCAACAAATATTCAAGGAAGAACGAGAACGTGATCGTCAAAATTTGCTGGCCCAACTTCAAGAGATGATGCGAGAAGTATCTCACAATACTTGCAATCGTCGGGAACACGGAGAGGGAAGCGACAATTGTGATCGCTCCAATTGCGAGGATGATGGGGGTCTAGAATGCAACGGAGGTGGTGGTCTACACCGCCATTGCAAATTGGACCTCCCACGCTACGATGGGTCAACTGACCCGCAAGTTCCACATCACGATAAACTAACACTTCCTACTTCTGTTTATTATATTTCTTAATTTTACGTAAGGTGGACATGGTTATGATTGGTGAATTTCAAACTTTAATTAGAGCTTTTTTCTTTTGATTTTGAGATATACTTAAGCAAAAAATAATTCTTGACAATCTTTGATATGATCTAGAGCTATGCAAGAGTTATCTGCTGATGTTGATCCTATTC
Source organism: Erythroxylum plowmanianum (assembly GCA_025531925.1). Classification (NCBI taxonomy): domain Eukaryota; kingdom Viridiplantae; phylum Streptophyta; class Magnoliopsida; order Malpighiales; family Erythroxylaceae; genus Erythroxylum; species Erythroxylum plowmanianum. The sequence goes on from JANVCQ010000230.1 coordinate 10,421,349, forward strand.
CAAAAGACGTAATTCAAGGTTGTCGACTATTAAGCCTCCATGAGGTATTGAAATTTTTTTTGTTTTGATGCATTGTTAATTTCATATCGTGTATCTTTCACGGCGATGCTTTTTTTCCCCTTAACTTTGTAGTGATGGCTTCCAAATTGCATAAACCTAGTTGGGTTTTACCTTCTATGATATGATATATTGTAATGCCAAGTTCAATAAACTCTATTATATGATTAGAGGTAAGAGGGATGAAGGAGACAAAGGAGAAGGAGGGAGAGAGGTAGAGGAGAGAGGACCAATGATGGCTACAGAGGGAGGGAGGGAGGGAGGGAGAGGGTGGGGGGTGTGTTAGGACAAGAGAGGAGAGGCATAGATCATACATGGCAATGACTAATGTACCCATGTTACATTGAGTATTCAGTGTGATCGTGATTGAACTAGTTGTGCACTTCATCGAATATGCTAAAGTGTCTGTCTTGTTTGTGTTCTTCGTCATAAGTTCTTAAGTTCATAGACCATAGCTTGCCAACTTACACTTTATTGTACAGATTTATGCATTACGTAAGATCAATTTGCATGTATTGTTTAACAAGTAAAATAATTTCACGAAAATGTAAATGCTCTCTTGAGCATGCAGGCATATAGAGGGATTCACCAACCTAAGAATGTGGAGGAGGCTGATTTAGCTCGAAAAAGGCTTATATTTGATGAGTTCTTTTACCTACAGGTATATTTAGACTTTTCTCAATTGTTTGGTTTGAAGATGACATTCTTTATGTTCTTTGTGAAGTTTCTATATTTTTTTGGTTTGTTTCTCAAAATTCTTTTGTTTAAATCAGTATTATTGCTCAAATATTTGTGCTTATTATCTTTATGATACTACCTAGGAATTTCATTATTCTATACTTATACTTGAACCACAATCTTACCCTTTAATGAGCTCTTCTATTAATTGGTTTGTCTAGATTCTTTTGCTTAAAATTTGTTAAGCATAAGTTAATTTGTTTCTTATTATTTTTTGACATGTCACCTGCTAGGTTTCTTTATGTTTTCTATTTTGGTTAAAAGATGGTTACTTTTTGTTAGATAAAGTACTATTGCACCATGCACACTATTTGATAAAGCATGCATACCTTGTAAATATACGCCTCCGGGTCCTTAAGTATGTATGATGAAATTTAGGAATAAGAAATTAACATGAAGGGATAGGTTTATGCATCACCTGTAGATTTGAACAAACAAAACTATTAGTACAACACTGATGGATTTTTAAAAACCACTTTAAGATTTTTAATAATCACTCCTAATTCTAATAATTAATCTCAGAAAGGAAGTGTCATACTTTCTAAATTGAAAATTTAATAACTTATGCAAAAACTCAAATCATATCCTCTTTTGCTCTTTTGTGTAAAATGAATGTTCAATCAAAATATGTAGACTCCACCACTTCCTAGTAAGCCAAGGAATCAAACTTTATATTTACTAGAGTTTGACTATAAAAGAATAAAGGGTAAATTATATTTTTAATTTGGAACTTTACTCAATTTTTGCAATACTAGCAAAAACTACAAATTATATCAATTAATTGCTCAAAGTTTTAATTTGTTATATATATAGCCTGTTGTTTACTTTATAGCTTTTTTTGTAAATCTACACAATCTTCTAAATATGGAGTACAAAGATGTTACAGCATTAGTGTTCAGATTAATTTTTGGATTCTCACAATATCATCTTCCTATTAAATCGTAAAACATCAAGGCAGATGCTGTCATGTTGTTTACAGTGTTGCTACCAACCAGACTATCGAGCAATGACCGCAATTCTTTTATGCACAAACTTAGTTTCGCCTTCTCAATTTCATGGAGCAAGAACCTCTCCTAGAATTTGAGCTCATAGCTTTTAGCCTTCGACTTGAGATTTTCAATGTCGGCACCAAACGTTGCATAGGTGGACTTCAATTACACAAGCTTTGCTTCAATATTTCTTATTTCATCTTCTATATGTCCCCGTTCATTTCTAGCTTCTACGTACGTCCTTGTTTTTGTGGCACCTTTTGAGTCATAGGCAAGCTTCACAAGCAGACTCAGTCTAACACGTAAAAATCCAACATTCATGCCGAAATGCTCAGACCCTTTTAGACTCTTGTCCTATATAGAAAACTCATCTCGTGGGGTGGCAAGATTGCAAGTTCTTAGGGCATCAACAATCTTAACAGTTTCAGAAATAATCCTAGCAATCAACTTAAAGTTAATGCCCTTGACGAGATTGTCACGAAGAAATGCACTCTGATTGCAACACAACTTGTAGTATTTATTCTGAATATCTTCTGATAGTTCAGAATCCAAAACTAGAGCATCCACCAAAATGCTGAAATTCTCAAAGCTTTTAACATCGTCAAATTGAACAGCGAGGAAAAGATAATTTGAAACCTTCTAGAACTTCTAAACCCACTTCCTCGCTATCATTTTCAGATTGCTCGGTTGGTTGCCTAGTACTAACAAGTGACGACTTTTGTTGGCAAGATTTCTTATTTTGCTTCTGCACAACAGCTAATGCTAGAGACTACGGATGTTTCCTCTCATTTTTACTAGCCATGGCAGCCATCTCTGTGTCATTTTGTTTGGTCACAGCATCCAAATTTAGTAGAACCAAGTCATTTGCCCTTATGATGTATACCTTAAATTTGACGGGTTCAATTAGTTGAAAGACCAACACATCTCTCTCGAGCAACTAATGTGCTGTCGAGAGCTGTCTCCAACTAGAATGTAATCTAGTCTTATATGTTATGTATTTCATCTTGAATTCCCTACCGAATTCATCTTCCAAAGTGACGGTAGTGTCCACATGTGGTAAGTGTGCTCTGCAGAATGGTCCAAGAAGGCCCATCCAGAAACAACTAGCAACATGGGATCTGACCAAAGCTTTCAAAAAGATAGGGAATCCAGGTTCTAGATTTGATTGAACCTCCTTTGGTCTAATCGTAGACACAGCAGTGTTGTTTACTGCATTCTGAGGTTTATTTTCCCTACAGCATATACACTTCCCTGCATGACTTGATAATACGTGTTTCATTTTGGAATCAAAAGACCGTCTCTTGATCTTGAGATCCTTCACTTTGGTTTTCTCCGCCATTACAATCTTCTGCTTAGCTGAGGAAGAAAAGGTGAGCTTGAGCTTATGGTGAGGGCTAGTAGCATCAGGGAGGAGAGACAATTGAGCGAGAGTAAAGTCCTCTTCAGAGGAGGACATCGGTTTTCGGTGACCGTTCTTGGTGGTTCTGTTGAAATTAGAGTCTAACATTTCCTTTTTCACCAGATTGCCCATCTTCATAGCTCTTGCCTATCAGCTATTGACACACAACACCAATAGTCCTGAAACCAAACACCTCCCTTTGTTACTCCCTCGTTTATTTATTTATAACTAATTATAGTTCACATGTATGCTGACATAAAATGATGCCTAATTAAGAATAACTTAATGGATTAATTACCAAAAAACTCAAACTTTACTAAATTTTGTAATTATAGCTTAAACTTTGAAAAGTGATAATAAAATGTTTGAACTTTTAATTTTTCACAAAAATAGTTTGTTGATAGGTGTTCTGTTAATAGAAGTGACGTGGTAAGCCACATCAATTGTTATATTATCCACATGAATGACAAGTGGAATTAATTGTCCATGTAAGAAATTAATTTAGTGAATATTAAAATAATAAATTTAAAGGAAAACAAAAAGAAAGCCTAATGTTTAGGATGGGTCAAGCTAGCGAAAAAATCATCATAAGGGTTCATCCCCATCGTCTTATCAAGATAAACTATAATCGCAATGTTTTGTAAACTTCTGTATGCAATCATCTACAAGCTCATTACACCGATCATTAGAAACCATCTTAACCCATTGAGACAATTTCGGTGAATCGCCAAACTCGAACCATAACTGACATAAAACCCTAAACCCAAGTTCTTAACAAAACTACCACCAACAATAGAAACAATCCTAATTCCAACATCAGACAACATTCTCTGCATCACTTTATCAACAAAGCCCGAATCTGGGGAACCATTTTCCAATCTCATATCCATCACAAATTGCAATTTATACCCTTTCATAACCCTAACCATCCATGCCGAAGAAACCTTGGACAACGACTTAGAACACTCATCAAATACAACTACCTTGGATATTTGTTTCAAGCTATTGGGGATTTGATCATAATCACACCGCAGGAACTCCTCCGATTTTGTTTTCTGAATTAATATACAGCTACCTTGGAATAATTCCACTTGTCATCCACGTGGGCAATAAACATTAGCTCCATTAATGGAATGTCTAACGACATGCTATTTTGCAAAAAATTAAAAGTTCGAGTATTTTATCGTTACTTTTTAAAATTCAAGCTATAATTACAAATTTTAGTAGAATTAAAGATTTTTTTAGTAATTAAACCTAACCTATGTAGCACGGATACGGAAAAATGGAGCCGTGTTCGTGTCGGACACCCACTGACACGCGTTGGACACATGTCCGACACGTGTCCATACGTTTCAGAATTAAAAAATAATTTTTGTCTGTTAGGACACGGCTCGGACACGTCTGCATACCGCTCGGACACGGCTTAATGGAATATATGCTCCATATTTTTTGAGAGGAGCTTATAAAGTACCAAATATATGTGAACTATCAAGATATTGAAAGTTTTGAAACATATCAATCAATATATATCATATTATGAATTTTGAATTATTTTCTTAATTCTAAATTATATATATATGCCGTGTCTTTGTCCACCAAATTTTAGAAGTTGGTGTGTCCCCGTGTCCGTGTCCGTGTCCGTGTCTGTGTCGTATCACGTGTCCGTGTCTGTGTGCGTGTGTTACCAAACCACTTCAAGTCTATACACGTTATGGTCATGGATCCAAGTCTAAGCAGCCACGTATAGAACTTCTGAATTAGTCAAAAACATTTCAGTCATTATTGTTCAGTTATTTTGTTTTGTTTTTAGTTATTTTCCCATGATTCCTGTTTTATAGGAGGGTGATCCTCCATTTCCTATTTTTGTGTTAGTTGAGGAAAGTATTCCTCCATGTTGAAGTAATGCCCCGTTGATGTAGGAGGCAGCTTAACTTCCTTCCTGTATTTAATCAATGATCATCAATGAAAGGAGATACTTCCAAAATCAATTAAAAGTTCTTTGAGCACTTCAAAGCTCAAGAGGTTCCCTGCTCCCTCTATTGAGCTGGTTCTGTTAATGACCCGAGGAAACAAAAAGAAAGACTCTAACCCAAACACTCAAACACCTTCCCCTTCAACACCCACAACACACCGACCCATAACCAGATCCATAACTAGGGACCCTATCATTTTGGTATCAGAGCCAGCAGTTATGGGTGACCCCATTCAAGACCAACTCACTAAGCTTTTTGACCTGCTACTTGCTGAGCAGCATGCCAACAAAGAACGCAGTGCACAGGTTGAGTAGTTACACGCCAAGATGGATGCAATGTCTCAAGACTTGGAATCAACTAAGAAGGGTCTGCAATCCAGCAGTGCTGAAAGTCAAGCGAGAACCAGCAAGGATAAAGGCATTTCTGGTACGACGGTTTCTGAAAACTTTGGAGGAAATTCGATGGTACCAAAATTTACCAAATTAGACTTCCCTCGCTATAATGGGCTGGACGACCCATTAATTTGGTTGACTCGTTGCGGTCATTTTTTCCGCCATCAAAAAACCCCTGAAGATGAAAAAGTGAGCATCGCTTCTTATAATTTAGAAGGAGTAGCACAACTATGGTTCATGCAGCTGCTGACTGATATTCCAGACCCAACATGGGAGGAGTTCTCTCACCAATGCCACCTTCGTTTTGGACCTCATATTCGCAGCAACAAATTTGGCGAATTGGCAAAGCTAAAACAAACTGGCTCTGTTTCAGAATACCAGAACCGTTTTGAAGCCTTGGTGTCGCGTGCTGGTGCCCTCACCCAACATCAAAAGGTCCAGTTGTATCTCAGCGGATTGCAGGATTCCATTGCGGTGGAGGTTGAACTAAAACATCCGCAAGATTTAGTGAATGCGATGAGTATTTCCCGTCTTTACGAACAGAAACTGTTCCCAAATTCCTCGACTGTGCGGGACTCACGTCGCAACACCTTTCAATCAGAACCACGTGCCAACCGAATGATTAAACGATTGAGCCGTGAGGAGATGGAAGAAAGGAGGAAAAAAGGACTGTGCTTTAACTGTGATGAGCAATTTGTGCGTGGCCATCAATGCAAAAAATTGTTCTGGATAGACTTGGAGGAAACAGAGGGGTTGAGCAAGGCAGATTCTGATCCAGATCTCGAACAACCAGAGATTTCATTAAACGCCATCACCGGCACTCGAAATCCTCAATCCATGCGATTGAAAGGCTGTTGGAAGGGAGGCCAAGTCTTGGTGCTGGTTGACTCGGGAAGCACCCACAGCTTTGTGTCCGCCGAAAAAGTAGCTGAACTGGGTGCAGAAGTAAACAAACAGACTGGGTTAAAGGTGAATGTCGCCAACGGAGAACAGCTTGACAGCCCAGGTACATGCAAGGGAATTCCGATTCTGCTGGAATCCCACTCTTTCTCAGTCGAATTCTTTGTTCTTCCACTCACTGGTTTTGATGTAGTATTGGGTGTTAACTGGCTTCGCACCTTGGGACCCATCCTGTGGGATTTTGCTGTGATGAGAATGTGTTTCTTCCAACAGGGCAATTTAGTTGAATTACAGGGGATGGATTCTTCAAAATCGGCAAAACAATCAGATCTTTATAGTTTGATAAGCTCCTCAAACGCTGACACACAACTGCAGAAATTATTGGCAGAATTTGCTCCTATATTCAGTGCACCGACTGGATTACCTCCTAGCAGAGCTTGTGACCACAGAATTCCCTTGGAACCAGGAGCTAAGCCTGTGGTAGTTCGACCCTATCGGTATCCGCATGGGCAGAAAGATGAGATCGAGAAACAGTGTGCTGTCATGCTCCAACAGGGTATTATTCGTCCCAGCCGATCTCCATTCTCCTCACCAGTGATTTTGGTTCCCAAAGCCAATGGTTCTTGGCGATTATGTGTTGATTACAGAGAATTAAACGCCAACACCATCAAGGATAAATTCCCTATTCCAGTCATCGATGAATTATTGGAAGAATTGAGTGGAGCAAAATATTTCACAAAGCTGGATTTGTTATCAGGGTATTTTCAGGTAGCCACGCATCCTTCTGATATTGAGAAAACTGCCTTCCGGACACACCATGGCCATTTTGAATTTTTGGTAATGCCGTTTGGATTGACCAACGCACCATCCACTTTCCAAGCTTTGATGAACGAGGTATTTCAACCTTACTTGCGGAGATTTGTTCTTGTCTTTTTTGACGATATTTTGATTTTCAGTCCTTCTTGGGTTGAGCATCTTCATCATCTTCGACTAGTTTTTCAATTATTGGTGAAGAACAAATTATTTCTTAAACGCAGCAAGTGCGTATTTGGGCAAACTCAAATCTCTTACTTGGGTCACATAATCTCTGAACATGGTGTACAAGTAGATCAATCCAAAATATCTGCTGTTCTAGAATGGCCCAGGCCCAACACAATTACAGGGTTAAGAGGGTTTTTAGGGTTAACAGGCTACTACCGCAAATTCGTCAAAAATTATGGTATCATTGCCGCCCCACTCACGGCAATGTTGAGGAAAAACAGTTTTCACTGGAATGACGAAGCTGTAGCAGCTTTCGACAAACTAAAGTCGGCACTGTGCTCTACGCCAATTTTAGTCCTTCCTAATTTCGACATTCAGTTTATCATTGAATGTGATGCATCAGGTACAGGAATGGGTGCGGTTCTCTTACAACAAAATATGCCCGTAGCATTTTTCAGTCGTTCCATGGCAGTCCGCCATCAGTCCCTTCCTGCTTACGAGAGGGAGTTAATTGGCCTGGTGAAGGCAATCCGACATTGGCACTCTTATCTCTGGGGTCGTGAGTTTGTTGTCCGTACAGACCATTTCACACTCAAGTATTTGTTGGAGCAACGCCACCTTTCCTCTACACAACAACAGTGGGTGAGTAAACTAATGGGTTTTTGTTTCACAGTGGAGTACAAGTCTGGCAAGTCAAATACAGTTGCTGATGCCCTATCCAGAAGAGATGCCGATCAGTCTACACTCATGGCCGTCTCTATGCCACATTTAACCCTGTTTGAGGAAATTCAGAAGGAACAACTTAATTCAGAGGAAGTGCAGCAGCGTATTGCAACACTAAACACTGGCGCAGCCTCTTCTAAGTGGAGTTTAACGAAAGGTCTTCTCTTCTACAACAATAGAGTTTACCTTCCTAAAAACTCCCCTTCTATTCAGTTGGTGGTCAGTGCTTTACATAACCAGAGTCATGAGGGTTATCAGAAAACACTATATAGAATCACTCGTGATTTTTTTTGGTTTGGCATGAAGCACTCTGTGAAGGATTTTGTTCTTGCTTGTGATACCTGCCAGAGACACAAATCAGAAACACTCCAACCAGCTGGGCTCCTCCACCCTCTTCCCATTCCAACTCAAGTGTGGGCTGACATATCCCTTGATTTCGTTGAAGGAATTCCAACTTCAAGCGGCAAGAATGTGCTTCTGGTGGTGGTAGACAGATTCTCGAAATATGCACATTTTTTGGCATTGTCTCACCCATATACTGCTGTAAGTGTTGCTCGATCTTTCTTTGACAACATATTTAAATTACATGGACTGCCAGAAACTTTGGTCAGCGACAGGGATGTAACTTTCACAAGTTCTTTTTGGAAAGAACTATTCCGTTTAAGTGGTACAAAACTTTGCTTCAGTTCTTCTTATCACCCGCAGTCAGATGGTCAGACTGAGGTGGTTAATCGGACAATAGAGATGTATCTTCGCTGCTTCACGAGCTCTACTCCGTCCAAATGGATTGACTGGCTTTCCTGGGCTGAGTTTTGTTACAACACTAGCTACCACTCATCACTCAAGTCAACTCCCTTCGAAACAGTTTATGGCCGACCTCCCCCACGGCTACTGTCTTACCTACCTGGTAGCTCTAACATTGAAGCCGTTGATACTGCATTACGAACCAGAGATGAAATGCTCCAAGTATTGCGTCAAAATCTTCAACAGGCTCAACAGAAAATGAAGGCCACTTATGATAAGTCCCATCGTTCTGTAGAATTCAATGTCGGTGATAAGGTTTTGCTTCGTTTACAACCTTATCGTCAACTTTCGGTTGCTAAACGGCGGAACCAAAAACTTTCTGCTCGGTTTTATGGTCCTGTTGCAATTCTTGAGCGAGTGGGTTCCATGGCTTACAAGTTAGATCTCCCTACAGAGTCAAAGCTTCACCCAGTATTTCATGTTTCTTATCTCAAAAAGTATCATGAAGGTGATTCTGTTCCGGCACCCATACTGCCCACTATTCCACAATCAGACCCTACTTACCCCTTGGCTATTTTGGATCGTCGTATTAAAAAGGGAACTCAAGAAGTTTTGGTCCATTGGAGTAACTCATCTCCAGCAGATGCGTCATGGGTAAGTGTGCAGAATCTTGCTGCCTCATTTCCTGATTTTCAGCTTGAGGACAAGCTTCCTTTGGGGACGGGTAGTAATGTTACCAAACCACTTCAAGTCTATACACGTTATGGTCATGGATCCAAGTCTAAGCAGCCACGTATAGAACTTCTGA